>CASHTH010000658.1:0-46510 GCA_030341885.1 Geodia barretti
GCGCCGGGGTATTCTGCGCTTGCGAGGGCTTCTCTGTGGCGTACACAACGACACCAGGGGACTCGCTCCGTAAAGTTCACGGTTGCTCGAACCAGGTATAATCCCATTGAATGTCTTGAAGTTTGGATGTTACTGGTATATTATATATAGATTGGACCCTAACTTACATTTCTTTATTGCATGTAGCTATCAAGTTCGTTGATGCCATTGAAACGGCACAACTCTACTACAGCAGTTTGACTGGACCCTCTCTCCTTGCGTGAGGGTCTGGCTAGCGAGACAAGTATGTATACTACGATAAAGCACTCACCGTTGGGCGCTACGCGCCATTGTGTCTCTTGCTTTATCTAGCATACATATACCTATTGGACATGCTTTGTCTCCCAAAGGCCGTAGATTGTATTGTCATAAATATAGTGTTAAAAGAGCTGATGTACATGTAGCGTATGTGTAACTACCTAGTGGGGTGTGGTAGGGCACATACACATTAAGTAGTTAAGTTAGGAAAGTTAAAAATTGATTGTGGTAGGAGTTTATTGCTCATAATTAGATACCTCACGTGGTGTATGCTACTATCTCATGGTATTTGTAGGTAGAGTACGTAGTATTATATGTTGTTTTGTGAGTAAAATCAGTAGTGCACATATCGTTAACCATAATCTGTCGTTAGTAGGTAGTGAGGGCCTCGGTAAGGGCATCAGTCATTGGTAGAGGTGCTATATATTAGATGGCACAGGTCCAATCTCACATGAGTACTGCTTACGCAAAACACTCAAAATTGGTGAGGATCAAGCTCACATCATGCATTCGTCTTCATATCTTCTTCAGTAAAACCTGCTATGTCCTATTTGACTGTACCGTAGAGACCACCAGTTGAAGCGCTATTTTTTTTACTAGAGTCACTGTCTCACCTTTGCTGAGGTGTGAATGGACTAATCAGCGATTGTGCTTTCTTCATCGCAGGTTTAGATATTCTGGAGCTCTCGATGGTATGAACGCTGGGCAACGCCATTGGCTGCTAAGATGACAGAGGGATTTTGTCCATGTAGTCGGACAATGACCCCTTGTGTCTTCCTTTATGTGCTGTCACACCATCCTATATCCCTCCCCTTTATTGAGAAGATTAATGTTTCACTTAGTTACGGCTCCCATCACAAACCAGTATACACTCTCACAGCCACAGCACCCTCACGCGTCGTAAGCTAGCTATGTACCACACGTACTTTGCCCTCGCCAACACGCTGCATCTAGCTACTGTTTCCTTTTTGGATCTGGGTAAAACATATATAGTTTGGCTGTTTTTAGGACTTTTCTTGGCAGGTATCTGAATGGGAAGTTATTTTTTCCTTCCATAATTATATTGCACAAAGCTCAACAATCTAGGTCTCTGCAAACGGGCGCGTCTAGTCTACGTCTGGATCCTGCTCTGTCACTCGCGCCTCTGGGCTTTTATCGCCTTCCGGGGTCCCTTTCCTCTTCGCTTCCCGTGTCAAAACCTGCTCGGCTAACTGCACATGCGGTAGCCGGTCTAACTGCATGGGCTTAGCTATTGGGCGTTTACTCCGTGGTCTTCCGCTAGTAGCCCGCTAGTAAGCCTTCGAAATACTCAGAGCCTGCGGACTAGGTCGATGTGTAGCGACTGAATTATATATTGGCTTTTTCCGCTCGTGTTACCGGAAAGAGGCACGCATAACCTCGACGCAGTTTCGGATATTGTAAACTAAACCCACATCTTGTTTGACCTTTATATCCGAAGCTGCATAGTAGTATGTTTGTGGAGCGATCCATGGCTCGTGAAGTGCGATGAAGTCGGGTAACAGACAGAAGGACACACACCTAAACGGACGCCTCGCTGCGCATGGGCGCCGTGGGTTAAATATGCACTTGTGATGCGAAGCTCGTTATGTCACAGTCAACATCAATTAGGGTCCTCTTTATTGCTAACCACCAAAAGGGCCAGAACAGCAAAGTCAAAGCTCCGAGCAGATACCAGATACGTTACTCACCCCGGCGCTAACGCGCAACAGAGAATCATCGTGCAGGATGCTGAAAGCGATGTAGCGAGAGACCGAGCTCGCAGAAGACGTCTAGCGTCCCTGAGAATGGAAAAGACGCGCTTTGTAGTCCATGAGGCTCCGAGGCGGCGTGTATTAGAACTATCACTCAGCTATCCCACCTAGCTTGAACTTTTTAGCTAGCTAAATAGCTAGCTAGCTTTTAGCGAGCTGAAGATTAGAACGGAAGTTACTAGAATATGGAGTATCTCTACAACGGACGACATGGCGCAAAAGCCACCGTAAATGTCGGCTCTGCGCGTTTTCCAACAACTCTCACTGCACGCATGCGTATTCTGCCCAAGTCGCATCACACCCTTTTCATTCAGAATACTCGCGCACTTCGCGCCTTGTGTCGATCTTTCGCATTATCTGGCCGTTCTGCATTACTTCTCTGTTGCGCAGGTTTTAAACCTCCTCCAAACGCACGCAGCGCCTCGTTCTATCCTGCTTTCTGTTCAGTCCTTCTGGCTAAGCAAGCTAAGCGAGAGTCCCTTTGTCCGGTTACCCTGTCATATGTTTGTTTTTTCACTGCAAGGGTAGATGAAAGCACATCACAGCTCCGACACGCCATCCAGTGCCTGAGGATGCGTGGTTTATGCAGGTCTTCGTTTTGGTGTGTGTGTGTGCGTCTGTCTGTCAACGACTATTCTCTCTCGCACTGTCAGTTGCTATCGAGGCGGTGTTATGCACTTCTACCAAGCTTTTAGTCGGTACATTTAAAATATGTGCGATTTTGCTGAAACAGGGACGCCATCGAGATCGCGAAACCTGCACGTCGTCGGATCGTCGTTGCGTGCGCCATCGTTTTGTGATGCCCTGTCGTTGCTGCGCTTAGCTGCATCGAAGGATATCCACCCCAAGTTACTTTCGGCCCTTGCGCTCTTCACGCAGGTCCCTTCCCGAATCCATCCTTGATCCGCATTGTCATTATATCGGTGCAGAGAGCACAGGCATTCAGACCCTGGCAGGCTGACTGACTGCCTGACCGACCGACTGAAGCTACCGACTTATGATTAACCAGAAACTCGCGCGCATGCGCAGCGAGGGTACGTGTATTGGGTTTGTCTGTCTGTCCTGTCTCGGTCTGTTGCGTCACTCTCGGTGTCTTGTCGTCCCAGAAACGATAGGGCCCAACGTCTTCCCGGGCGGCGATCGCGCGTACACAACTTATGCTAACGGAGTTCAGACCCCTCGGTCTCTCCTTCTCCCTCTCGCTTTGCACGAGCTAGAGCGCTTCCAGCATTGTGAGGCTAATGCGTAGTCGTGCCTCTCGCTGGCGGATAGCTGCGCATGCGCTTATATTTAGCATCCGGGTCCGTCTATCTTGAAGGCACAAACGAAGTCACACGAATGGCGTGTAATCGACTCTCGCGTGCTATCTACTACTGTAGCTAGCCCGTGGTCTCAGACTCTCCTCTCTGCGAGATGCGTCGGTTCGTCCGAGGGTTTGCTCCTTTAGTGCTTTTCATTAACCCTCGCGCGCATGCGCAGCGAGGGTTGGGTTTTGTCTGTCTGTCTGTCCGTCTGTCTGTTACTCTCAATCTCACTTCTCGAGTGTTTGTTCGTCTCACAAAGGATACGACCTACTGAACGGGCAATGAAGGTCAGAAAATAAAGGCGGTTTTCTCAGAAAATGCTCCGTTGCAAAGCTAGAGCGCGAAAAAGCAATATGCAAATACACAACGGACGGGATGGCTTACCGCAGTCGGATCGATCGCGTGCTCTGCGTACTTCGGGGGCACCAGAAGATGCAACGCAGGGCGTGAATCGCCTCTCGCATGCTATCTAGCAGTGTAGTTAGCCCGCGTCAGACTCGCGCGAGCTGGGAAGAGACCACGAGTGACAGCTAAAACTAAACCCAGCCCATCAATTAGTGGTACTGCGCATGCGTTTACTTGCGCGTGCGCATCACAGTGCGCCGAGGGTTTGCACTTCAGTGCTTTTCATTCCCTCGGCGCGCATGCGCAGCGAGGTACTGTAGTTGGGTTTGTCTGTCTGTCCTGTCTGTCTGTTACCTCTCAATCTCACTTCTCGAATGTCTGCTCGTCTCACAAACGATGCCGACATACTTAACGGGCAATGAAGGTTACGAAAATAAAGGCGGTTTTCTCTGAAAATGCTCCGTTGCAAAGCTAGAGCGCTTCCGGCATTCTGCGGCTAATGCGTATGTCGGCCATTTTATCGCCGCGGAAAATGCGCATGCGCTTATATTTTCAACAGGCTTTTACATCGACCGGGTCCGCTTGCTCTGTGTATCTTGAAGGCACAAGAAGTCAAACGAAGGGCGTGTATCGACTCTCGCATACTATCTACTACTGTAAGCTAGCCCGTGTCGACTCTCTGGCGGGAGACCACGAGTAACGCATACTAATAGCAGCCCAGCTCATCAATTAGCCAGTACACGCACCCCAGTTCGCCGAGGGTTTGCACTTTAGTGCTTTTCATTGGGTCTGACTGTGCGTTGTGTGTGTCTGTCTGTTACTCTACATCTCACTTCTCGAACGTCTGTTCGTCCCAGAAACGATACCATCTACCAAACGGGCGACGAAAGTCAGAAAATAAAGCGATTTTCTCTGAAAATGCTCCGTTGCAAAGCATAGAGCACGAAAAAGCCAATATGCAAATACGCAACGGACGGGATGATGGCTTACCGCGGTCTGATCGATCCGCGTGCTCTGCGACCTCGGAGGCACCAGAAGATGCAACGCAGGGAGTGTATCGCCTCTCGCATGCTGTGTAGTAGTGTAGCTAGATGGATAGAGACCAGGCACGATAACAGCCAAGAACTAACCCAGCCAATAAATTAGTGATACAGCGCATGCGTTACTAAAGCGTGCGCGTCACATGCCGCCGAGGGTTTGCACTTCAGTGCTTTTCATTGAATTTGCTACCGTACCATATTATTAATTTTAATATCTTCCCACCCCGTATCTGTACTTCAGAGTTTATACTCTACTTCATTTCATAACTCGTTTTCGTGGGTATATTTTAACAACACTCCATTTTCTCATGTTAACAGGTGTTGTCAACAATGCAGGATATGATCCTGACTCTCTGTTTCTTTTTCTTACAACTTGTATAGTGTGAGTTAAAATTATGTATTAGGCACTATTAGTCACTATTCTTCTCGTGAGTGCAGTGTCAGTGTTGCTCAACACATCGATGCCTTTTTAATAGGCAACCTGGTGCATTTGATAATCATAACCTGAACAAGTAAGACACTACAAACACTAGTGAATTAGTTATCGTGCATTTGCAAGGGTGGATTTTTTGTCGCTATTATTGATGTGAGGTATTCACCAGTCGGCAGTTTCCTGCTCCACATCATGACAGATCAAATGTGCGCTGAGGCATATCACGTCCTCCTTTGAAACTATTACATACGCATAACAGTTTGGCATAACAAGTGTAAAATCATTTCTTCATAAGAAATGATTTTTCCACTTTTTCCCACTTCTTATATACCACTCATTTTTAGCAGCATGTTCAGCTCCACCTTTTCGCGCTCAGAGCAAGGGGGAGTGGCCTGCTTCACGCATACATATATACGGCTATGGAGCGGCGGGGGGCGCGTGTGGGATCCCAAAAGGTGCACGTTTTGCGCGCACTTGCGCGCCTCTCGCGCGTAGCGGGCGCATATATACCCAAGTAAAAATCTAGTCAAAATCATTGCACAGCAATCGGTTGAAAGGGAGTACAATGCATGTAATTTTGTTGTGTGGGAGAGTTCACTCTTTTAAAGAGGTCTATATATATACCCAGCTGAAGTGAAGGGAGATGGAGGCCAAAAAGCCGAGTAGTACAAAATGGGTGTATGTACAAGCTTGTCAGGTCTTGACAAGGGCAGTTGCAGTCCAGCACCTTAGAACATAAAGATGGTATATATGTACGGAATCAAGAGTGAGGAAACCCCAAATTATAGTGCAGAGGAGTAGTAAAAGGCTAGGAGTAGGTTTTACAATAGCTGAACAGGTCACCCTCCCTGAGATTGCTGGCTATGGTTGGAGACACCAGTGCCCCTTACACGGCAAACAATATTCCTTACACGACTTAAAGCAAGTACTGCCACTGGCAAAACAACAGCTGCAACAAGGCAACGACAAGTACAACAACAACAAGAACTGCAACAAAGGCAACTGCAAGTACAACAACAAGAACTGCAACAACAACAACACACACAACAAAGGCAACAACAGCATCGACGTCAAACGGCAACGACGAGTCCAATATTGCAACCCCCGCACAAACCCCGCCCAGCAACAGCAGTTGCCAGGCAGTGATACAAACACGTCTGACGTGTCAGCAGCTGCTGATAGGTACAATCTAGCTAGAGTGTCGTTTTTTGCGATTTATACGTGTTACTTGTGCGTTAACAGAGCCACTTTTTTATGTAATTCAATCAGTCATGTTTCATTTTTGAGGGTTTTATGCATCGATTTTTTTGTGATCATGATTGGTCTGTATCAGAAGTGACATTGTGCAGATCATGTATAGGCGTGATGCGCGCATGCGTGTGGGGTGTTGACGAATACGCATGCGCAATATTCGTGCAGTGACTGTGAGAGTCTCTTTGTGCAAGTAGAGACACCGCTATAGTATCGGAATTTTACCAGGCAACGTTACAGCGCGCGGTGCGTAGCTATTATGACCGTACCAAAACTGTAATTCGCCTCCCCCAGTCGAAAACACTGGGACCGCCGCTAAAATTGGAACCACACACCACAAGTGTACTAACTATAAGGTGACTGCCTTTAGAGACCTGCAGAGGGTAGAGAGCTCCAGGGGAAACCTGATAATAGTTTTAAGAAAGGAGGGGCATATAGTAACCACTTGTCAGAATACTGTGTCATGTATGAAGTGTGCTGACATCTGCAAGCATAATAATTTAGGTGCACTGATGTTTAGGTGAGTAATGTATGTAGCTTAATTCAGTAGTATCCAAACAGGCATATAGCTATACTGACATGCAGAGTGCACTCCTCAAGGGAAAGAGGGTCATATTAGTGTCAGAGCTAACACAGTCTCCTGCGGGATTATATACTCACTACAAAACTGCCTTATCAGAATAACTGATGAGCCACTCCTTTTTCTTCTTATATAATTACTGTCACAAGTGCCAGTGTACAGGAGAACACAGATATTCACCTCTAGCAGTGTGCTACCTAACTTTGTGATGCAGAGTAACTGCCCCCTAAAACTTTGTGGTTAAAGTCAGTGCAGTTCCCTACACAAAGTGCAAACCCTCGGTGAACTGTGCATGCGCTCGGTACCACTATTGTTGGGCGGGCTGGGCTGCGGGTATGCGTTTACTCGTGGTCTCGTGTTAGTATATAACTCGCGGATGGTCGACACGGACTAGCAGATAGCACGCGAGAGTCGATACACACGCCCTTCGTTTTTACTTGTCTGTGCCTCCAAGATACACAGAGCCGGAGCGATCAGGTCGAGGTAAGCCGGCGCGATCATGCATATTGGCTTTTCCGCTAGTTTTCACGCATATCTCCGAACGCAGTCGTTTCAGGACTAGGCTCGCGTAGTCTGCAGCCGCTGGTATCGTAATATGCCGCCTATAGACTCTATAGTGCCAGAATATGCCGTCGACACACAGACACACAGAAAACTACCTACTCGAGGGTATGACTATCACTGCTCCATGAAGTCTGGGCACTGTATTTAGGAGAGTGGTTAGAAAAATTTAAATAGGAAGCCACTTCAGTCAGGGACCACCCTTTCTTCAAATAGCTCAGGGAGCCATGATATAGGCACATATGGTTTCTGTTTTATACAACCAACATTAAAGTGGTTTCCTGTGTGAGACAGGGGAGCAGTGTGCCAAAGACAGCATCTCAATATGTTCCCAGGTGCCATCTTGGTCCAAAACTGTAGAAGCTATATAACTTCGCATATGAGAGCTATTAGAGTTGCCTAGGAATAATATATTGGGAATTATTTGTCATGTGGTCAAGGATAACATGCGTACACCATATGCTGATCGCTCAGACCTGTTCAGAATGTAAAAAAATATGCTCGAAAGAGACAGTTACATCTCCCTGTATGCATCTCACACTACGCATGTCTGGACGACTGGACGTAGTGAGGAAGACAATGGGTTCATTCTGTCTCATAGCGTTGTGTACAATATTGTATCATTGAAACGCATAGTTGTTGTTATTACTGTCACCTAGTGGTTAGAGCTATACTAGCGGATGAGAATACACTTCAGGACAAACAGGCACACACGAGTCCGGTCTCACAGGTTTGGGATGATAGGCACTAAAGGTGCTTGCAACACGAACTCCAGCCAAAGTGCAGCCGGGCCAGTGCCGGTATATTGCGAAGAGCTCAGTGCTCGCGCTGCATCGGCACCTCGATACATATACACATGCGCATGAAAGTCTCTCAGGTCAGTGACTGCAACTCTTATGTGTTACATGGACCACTGAAAGGATATGAGACCACGTCGCCTACGAGCTACAAGACGCCGCGTGACCGAAAACTACCCGAGTAGTCGACTGCCACGATATATGCTGCTGCAGCACCAGAATTGCTCTCCGCTGTCGGACAACCAGCTTCCCAGCACGCAACGAGCCCTTCAGCGCCTCCCTCTTCCTGCCTGAGGACGTACAGTCAGCAGCACATATAAGCGGCGCTCTGTATCGGATCTGCAGACGTAGAGCTGCGCTGAATGCTCCGACTACGTACTGAGCCGTCCTCGAAGTCTAACGATCTAGCACCGCCTTATACTCACAGTCGCGAAAGCAAGAAAAGCAACCCATGGAACCACTGTACAAGTGAAACGACGCGAGAAGAAGAGAGTCACTACCCTCCCAATCTCTTGAACCTGCCTTGCTAGCTTCTCAAGATATATCAGCATGTACTGAAATGTATAAACACGAGTGTCGCTGGAGAATTGCGGAAGACCGAAGCGTACAGAAAGAGAGCGCCTACCAGTGTGAGGGATGTGTGGGGAACCATGAAAGCCTCCTAGTCTGGTGCTTTGTGGCGGGCGGCAACAATGGTACGAATTTCCCCGACGTCCCTGGCAAAATCCAACTTCGCCGAAAAGTACAAGACCAACGACTCGGGACGGACAATGCTGGGTGGTGGCTTATTTCAAGAAATATCCAGTCAGTAGTATTGAACGAGTTGAGAGCAACTGCTACCTGGGAGTCATATAGTGAAAACCAACGCATCTCATGGTTTGAACAACATCCAACACCCAGTTTAAGTGCGGAAAACTAATGCTATGCTGTACAGACAATTCTATTCCAACACCCTCACCCTTCGTACTGCGTATATGACATGCATCGACCACATTTAGAGTATGATGCTCAGTTATGGAATCCATGCACAAGAAGCTAGCCTCAAATTTGTTCAAAAATTAGCTTGCAAAAGTGTGTCTAAAGATATGGGCATGAGCTGCAAGACATGCTGCACATGCTAAACCTTCCACCCCTATACATGCCAGACGCAGATATCTGAAACTTGTCGCAATGTTTAACATCATCAATGGACACTGACTTGTATTCCAACAAGGCATTTTCATTTCACAGCAGCCTACATAATATAGCTCAAGATGGGCGTACTTCCCAATTTGACTGCAGACCTCGCATCCGGACAGACTATATATTATATCAGACATCTTACGTTCAAAGTGAAAAGCACTGAAGTGCAAACCCTTGGCGAACTGCGCATGCGCGATACCGTTAATGGATGGGCTGGGCTATTGGCGTCTCCCGCTAGTAGCTCGCGGAGAGTCTGACGCGGGCTAGCTACGGTAGGAGATAGCATGCGGGAGTCGATACACACCCTTCACTGTGGCTTCATGTGCCTCCAAGGTACACAGAGCAAGCGGATCAGGTCGAGGTGAGCCGCGTATAATACACGCATGCGCACCGCTTATTGATGGGTTGGGCCACGCAACGCTGTCCGCGACCGTGCTAGTTTGTCGCTCTAGAACGCAGTCGTTTCAGCAAAACCGCCATTTTATTTCTCTAGCCCATGTATATTCCGCTAACGCTGTTGGTATCGCTCATAAGCCGCCTCGTAGCCTGTAGTGCGAGATAATCGTAGACAGACAGACACACACACACACAGACACCCAGAACGACTACCGTAACCTTCGCTGCACATGCGCGCCCCAGTAAAAGTTAAGTCCTCTTGTATACTGTCTCATCTTTCAAAGATCAGTTATTGTATTACAGCATTTTTCAAACTTAGAAGCGAACAAAAAGAGCGTGGCACGAAATCCAGCGTGAAAAAATAGCAGCCACGGCGCGATAAGATGGACACAGAATGTCTTGGGGAACTGGATCAACTGGAGTGTACGGACCCGACGCGTCTCCACAAAAAGAAATCAGAGGAAATTCGACTCGGGAGCACAGTGGAAAACCCGGGAAAACGTAAAATATGACGTAGCTATTTCACTCGCAAGTGGATGGGTTATGGCGCGCCGTTTAAGATTTCCCCCCGTACACCGTGGCGACGAATCGTAATCGCGTCCACGATTCATGGCGACGTACGTATCTCTCTTTCGCGGCGACGATTGCAACAGAATTCTGTCATAAAGGCGATAAGTCTTGGATTGAGGCGGCGACCAGGCAAGGCGATCACTGCGACGATATTTTGTGATCGAGTGGGAGAGTGGAAAGGTCAACTTTCCTAGACTGCATAGAGGTCCCCTGTAGCCAATGGCCCCTTCCAAAGTCCTGTCTCTAAGGTTTCGAGTAAGTTAACCTTTGAACTCTCCCACCTGGATCACGAAATGTAGTCGCAGTATGGAAAGTTACGTGCCGCATAACTGGTGGTCGCCCTAAATATGAGATTGTGTCCCTTGAGAAGCTTCCGTCGCTTGATGCACTAAAGTGCAAACCCTCGGCGACTTGCGCATGCGCGATACCGCTAATGAATGGGCTGGGATATTGCCGTTTACTCGCGGTCTCCCACTAGTAGCTCGCGGAAAGTATGAAACGGGTTAGATACGGTAGTAGATAGCATGCGGGAGTCGATACACACCCTTCACTGTGGCTTCATGTGCCTCCAAGGTATACATAGAGCAAGCGGATCAGGTCGATGTGGTGTGAGCCAGCATACTGCGTATAATACACGCATGCGCACCGCTTATTGATGGGTTGGGCCACGCAACGCTGTCCGCGACCGTGCCAGTTTGTCGCTCTCGAACGCAGTCGTTTCAGCAAAATCGCATTATATTTTTCTAGCCCATGTACCGCTAAAGCTGTTGGTATCGCTCACTAGCCGCCTCGTAGCCTGTAGTTCGAGAATAGTCGTAGATAGACACACAGACACACAGACACACAGAACGACTACTGTAACCCTCGCTGCGCATGCGCGCCGAGGGTTAGCCGTAGAAATTCGTCGCCACGAAAATCGATTCGTCCCCCAGAAAACGATTCGTCGCCACGATTACTGGAAAAATGGTTTTGACACAAAACGCGCGCTATAGGTAGGATCTGGGCCGGCAGAGCTCGCCGCCAACCATTAATTAATTAATGGCGTAGTTTTTTGTCGTCCGCCAGTAATCTTTAGGAAAACGTTTACGACGATGCACACCTCCACGATCGTCGGAAACGTTTAGTGACAAATTCGGCGCATCACCTGGTTCCAGTAAGGAGATATAATTATAGCAGGTAAAATTGGATATCCTTTTTTGTCTTCGCAATTTTTGCTCACGAATGCGCAAATAGGCGGGGTCGCGTAAGCCGCGTTTTACGCGAAAAGCAGTTTTCGGCTTGTTTCTTCTAGCACACGCGCCGGATGAAGCTATAAAATTTTCGTTCTTCTTGCCTTATATTAGATGCCTGCACCACGATTTCCGTTGTTGTAAGATTTTAATTTTTTGTAATTACCAATAATTATTTATTTGTAATTACCAATAAAAAGTTAGATCTCATAAAAACGGAAATCTTGCTGCAGGCATCTAATATAAGGCAAGAAGAACGAGGAGAAAATTTTATAGCTTCATCCGGCGCGTGTGTTAGAAGAAACTAGCCGAAAACTGCTTTTCGCGTTAAAACGCGGCTTACGCGACCCCGCCTATTTGCGCTTTCGTGAGCAGAAATAGCGAAGACAAAAAAGGGCCATTTGTGGGTCGCTGCATAGCCAAAAGGTACAGCTATCAATCGAGCATACACTCGCTTGGATCATTCATACTGTTCCCGTTTGGGAGACTGTCCTACCTTGATGGCCTTGTCCGAACTTTGCTGTGCCCGAATCGTAACTTTACGGCAACGTCATTCCCACGGTAAAGCTCGGATAAGAGCGAATATTTTTATACAACAGTTTATGACCAAGAACTACACTTTGGTATACACAGTAGCCAATCTAGTCCTGCACAGACTTCACAAATGCGTCCGAGAATACATGGCGTCCGATATCGGTGGCTACTCTACACCACCAATATGCAATATCTTGCACCCCATTAAGTTATGCTAAGCACTAATGTGATAAACCTCAGACACAACAAACGTGCACTAAGCACTGGTCTGGCCTTTACCACGCACATATAAGCAGTCCGCTAATCGTGCATACCACATGACAAATACCCTATAGCTACACCAGTTACTCACTCCAACACAGTCAGCGTCTACACATGTTTCATCCTTTCGGTATGCTAAACCAGGTGCAGTAGTGCCATGGTGACATTTGGCTCTCCTTGGTTCTAGGGCATATTATCTTTTCACCATCCCTGCCGTTTCAGAAAAAGGACTGTCTTAAATTTATACACTTATTTTCAGGCTGCCCATTCTGGTAGGTGTAGTTATCGCTGATAGGCCGCCTCATGGCCTGTAGTTCCAAATCATTTCTACAGAAAAAGAAACACATGACACCAAACCAAAATACTTGCCACAACCTCACACGTGCCTGGGTGCTTATTGCCTTTCCTTAGTGTCAACAAATCTTTGCATGTTTTGAGGCTCTGTATATCTAGCAGGCTTAGTAAAATTTCTTCAGACTAGCAAAATACAGGAACAAGTGCACACTGTCGCGACATGCAGCATCACCACCCCTACCAAGCACAACACCATCGTCCGATTTTTCCAAGGCTTGCAAACCCTAACCTACCTAGCAAATGTTTAAAATTTGAAAGCCAGAGAGAGAGAAGTTGCTGTATGCTCGTGCTGATGAGGGCCAACACAGCCCGAAACAGCTGTCCAGAGCATCCACATCTTTTTTCTCTTGTGCATCACATGGTCTAGTTACCTTCATGGAAATGTCCTGTGATCCCGGGCTGTAGAAGGAGTGTTTGAAGTAACAAAATAGGGGGACACTACTCTGCCTTTTCACAGTCAGCTTTTGAGAAGTTTATGCCACTCAATATCGCACCATAGCCTGGAGCAAGAAGAAACACCTCTACGTAATGTCCAAACTTGTTTCGATTACAGGGGTGGAAATCCACATTCTCTGGGTTTGTGGGTTGATGGGAATGTCCACTAGTCCTCTGGACAGAAGCTAAGAGGTACGCCATTGCTCATTCCACGAAGGTACCGGCTATATCTATGCCTATATAGATATGGAGCGCTGTTATGTCCACTGCTTTTGATAGCATATGAACAGATGATCTATAACATACACAGACTAGCAAACACATGCATCACCCACATATGCACACACAAACACTTGTCTCCACCGTGTACGATCAGCGTCCGAGATACTCCTAGGTCTGACTCTTGGCGGCAGTGGCGTAGGGACATACCTATGGCCACAACTATCCAACATGGCTCCTTCCCTCTATATACCACATCAGGGTGCTGTTGGCAGGATGGTGGTGCCATCTCCCTCCGTACCTATGAGTACAATCAACGATGGGGATGGATGTAATGGAGCCTGTCTATGAATTCTGAGTATCCACACAAGGGTGTGCATACCTATTCTACCATCATGCTCTCGGCTTAATGCTATTCTATATCACTACACAGGCACTCACTGTGGGGCACCCACTGGAAACCTGAGGCACAGTCAACTGAGGGTGGCGGTAACTTTTCTCCCTTCTTTCTCTGTCCTAGACTTCTCTCCTAGTTCTCCAACCGTGCTCTCTCTCCTCGTTCACGCCGGCCTCATACCATGGGCTACCATGCTCGTGGTTGGACATCTCCGCACCTTGCTCTATACTCAGAGGGGCTTGGCCACAACACCAACCGGCGCACCACTGCTAGTCACCTTTGTTAACCTTATTGCGCCTTTATCCAACCTGTGATGTGAGGTAGTAGCTATAGACCAGTTGTATGTATTAGATAAGATAGTCGTGCAGAGCCAGCCGAGACTAACAATGATTGTCACAGACAGTGCTATACATTCATCAATTTTATACTCTTACTTTCACATCTGCTGCTCGCAGCCAGACATTCATTGGCTCCCAGCACACAAAAGAAGACAACTGATGGGAAAGACGACAGTGCGCACCACAACACATTTAAGGCTCAACAATTGGATCCGCCCACTTCAGCTTCATCAAACATTTGGCACCTTTTGGTTTTTAATATGTATATCGTGTGAACCGCTCATAGCAATCATAGATTCGCAGCATGCCCTAAGCATAAACAGTTGCTCAGCTACACCGAAACCAGTATCTTCGTTGCCCACCAAATCTTTCCACACTACACCCAACCAACTTACGGTTGTGCTACACTCGATTAATCAAGAAGAAAGGAGCCACAGGCACAAATGTACAAGAGAGAAAGGGTTGGGTAACCCAATGGACACACAATAAAACAAACAAAAATTACTCAGCTTCGTGTCTTTGCAGCATATAATGTAGGGCTACCGCAAAAATGTTGTGCCATTGAGTTAGGGCCCTTTTGTGCAGCAGCACATCACATAGTATTAGTTCTGGACATTACGTTGTGGCTTAATGGTTTTTCATCATGCAGTAAGAATAAGAGGGCGCTGTGGACACATACCTTATTACCGCCTCCAGCGTCACCCGGCCCCACAGAACCTCCTATAGTGATGTAAGTTACGTTAGTGTTTAATACTTGGATCATACAGACGGGGCAGCCTATGAACACTAGACATGAAGAGCAGAAACATTTCAACTCCAGCACATGCCCTGTAGTCACAAGTGCCATTAAGACCATCGTTAAAACAACAGTTACATGTTGAGAGATTCAGAAGCTACTGAAACTACCGGAGAAACAATAAAGATGACGAGCCCCTGTTGTTGGCGAGACTGGGAGCGAGCAACCTAGTCGTCACGTTCGAGCGGAATTTATATCCATCGTCGTACGTGTGTAAGTGCGCATGCGACGGTACTTTGTACGCGATTCTTTTATTTCCACACACATGCCTCGCCGATCGATCTACAAAACTCTCCTCCATTCGACGCGATGCTCTGCAACTTTCGGTGATGACGAGGTTACCTCTTCAAAGTCATACATGGTTCCAAGCGCTAGCATGTGCTCGTGCACATACTGCTGCATGCCAGCTGCCTGGTGGACCACGCAGCCGTTGTCGGGAAACCGGTCGATCGCTGCCTGCCATGCCAGCTGCCTGGTGGGACCACAGCGTGAGGTAAGGACCGTTCTGCTCACCTGCTCACCGTTCTGCCAATATACAGTACGCCGACAGGTGCATGCTCTGTCTTGCTTCACGAAGGGAAAGCTGTGCGCTGACGGCACATTATGCAGCCCGAACAAATCCCAAGTTGGGTCGCTCCCACTCGCCACAAGTTCAACATTTCCACTGGTATAAAATGTTATGGACGGTAACATGCATGCCTATCCTTAGGGGCTTATTCAAACTACTGAGAACAGATAGACCTAATAAGATGAAAGAGCCCCTGTTGTATAATTATAATGTCATGACACTAACATTGCTATTCCTATCTCTAGCTTATTAGTACCGTTGCTATGTTATTTTAGCACAATCAATCAGCTACCCACCCAGAGGGTGAGAAGGTGGAATATCCACTGTGGTTAGGGTTGGGTATCAATGTTTTTATGTACAAACGCTGACAGATCGAGGATGGAGCGAATGGCAGAGGCTTTCCGTTTGGAAGTCGAGGGTGGGATTCTGAGACGTCGCTGCAAGACTGCGCAAACGAGAGTAGCGCTTCTGGGGACGGGCCGCGGCATCGAAAAGGCATAGGCTCTCGCTATCTCTGACAAGAAAGAGGGCTACGTGCAAACCTCTCTGCAGCTGTGGAAGTAGTGCACGTAGCCCTCTTTCTTGTCAGAGATAGCGAGAGCCTACGCCTTTCGATGAAGACGGCCCGTCCCCAGGAGCGCTACTCTCGGACGCGGAGTCTTGCAGCGTCGTCTCAGAATCCCAACCCTCGACTTCCAACGGAAAGCCTCTGCCATTTCTCCTCCCTAGATCGCTCTCTCGATCTGTCAGCGTCGTTCGTGTTTGCCTGGCGGCTGAGCCGGCCAGCCCGCGTGATAATAGAACGGCACGTTTGCGCAGGTTCACGCGCATCGCCTTATTGGGTGAATGAGCCATTATCGCGCGTGGTATCCCCAGCAAACGACCAATCAATCGTAATAAGGATTTTATTACACCTTTGATTAAAAATTTTACGTTTTGCTGGAAGTTACTACAGTGCACCATGTGTCATCTGACCGAGAATAGTTTAATAGCGAACCACTGCACAAATACTTGCACAGCGTTAGCTATAATGTGTATCTATCTATTCATATACTTGTTGGATCGCTTAACATGTTCTCATGGTTCTCTAAATCTGCTAGTGAGTCTATGGAGATGGATTTCACAATGGGTTGCACAGTGGAAGGGAAGGAGCTAAAGTGTACTGTGGATGATGGCTATGCTCCTGCACTTGACCAGGGTATCTTCTGCACTGTCAATGACCAACCTCCTGAGGAATGTGAGGGTTATAGGTAACTATTAGTTTAGTAGCTTCATTCTCTTGTCCTCCCCTAATTATTGGCGACTAAGGGGGTCTAAAGTCTATTTGTTAAACTTTTCCATTCCACGGAGATAGATGGCCTGGGAAAGAGCCTTATAGTTACCGCTAACTTGTATAATACTTTTCAGGCTGGTAGATATATACTAGTAAATCTGACAATTTTTGCACAAGATTATGTTTGCATTGGATGGTATGTGATTGTGGTCTGAACATATCCAGGTGATCCATTCTATGTGGGATTTGTTTCACAAGAAGATATCAAAACAGTAACTGTTGAAGCCATCCACTGCAATTGGCAAAGAGCAACTATGACGGTAATTTCAACAGCTTCTTACATATGTAATTATATTATGCCCATTTTTGCAGTTCTCTCCGGAAGCTGCTGGATGAAAAACATTTTGTTAGCACGTAGTGGATTTTATCGTTAAAGCAGTGTGTTTCAATTAGAACTGTGTGGTAATATAGCTAATACTATTCTTTCAATATTGCCAAGTTTACGATTAAGTAATCTTTGTTTCTTTCTCTTATGTGCATGTTAAGGGTACATAGTGCCTGACAACCCAACATGTACTCCAGCCTTATTTTCACCATTTGTAGCATGGAGGTGTCTTTACCAGCTAATTTCAAGGTGTCCACCTTTGTTGCTATTAGAGAGTGTAGCTATAACTTCATGATGCTTTAACCTTTGGGTGCCGTGGGTATCTCCAAAATCATGTATGAAGTAGCTATTAGCACCTAGTATTAGGTATAAGTAAGTTAAAATACCGGCACTATGGAAAATTATTGGGTGAAGGGAAAGTTTGAGAAGGTCATGTAGCATAAGCGAGCAGCGCGGCTGGAGTACATGTTGGGTTGAGCTTTAAGAACATTCCCCAAGCCCAATAATTTCCATAGAGTACGACCAAAGACGGTACTTTAACCGGTTTGTATATAACTTTTGCCAAACTGTCCTCTATTTTCCTCAACTGTTCTCTATTTCCCTAACTGTTCCCCCAACCCCACCTAGCCACTAATTGGCGAGCGGGAGCGAGCCAACCTAGTCGTCACAACGGGCCGATTTTTCTATAATTATATTATTGGCAAGCGGGAGCGAGCCAACCTAGTCGTTCGTTCGAGCGGATTTTTCTATATATTATATACGACAGCGTACGTCGTGTAAGTGCGCATGCGCGGCTTCTTTTCGCGCTTCTTTTTATCCGAAATCATTTCAAAATTTTTACACATTTTCACACACGCTGCCTCGCGATATGTGCCGATCCATCTAGCCAGCGAGAGAACTCTCCTCCATTTTACGACATGCGCTGCAATCTTTGGTGACTGACCGAGGCTGTACCTCTTCCCAATCTTCATTCGAAGGTTCAACTTGGAAGTAAGCCAGAATTGCTCGTGTAGATACTGCTGCATGCCAGCTGCCTGGTGGACCACGACTGACGAGCTGAAAGCAAGGTAAGAACCGTTCTGCTCACCTGCTCACCGTTCTAGCAATATACACTTGTCAACTAGACACATTATCCAGTAGTGTCGACACCAGGGCTACCACGGCTACATCAACATCACCTCCTTTCACCCCTGCTACAAACCCCTCCTCTCAGTCATGACTAGTTGTTAACCCCTCTGTTTGTTTGCTTAATATTCGTAGCTTAGTTAATAAGTTATCCAAGTTCCAATCTTTTGTGTACACATTTAATTTTTGTATCGTTTGCCTAACTGAAACATGGCTTTCTGATTTTATTTGTGATGGTGAGATTCTTCCTGTTGGTTATGTTTTGTACCGGAAAGATAGACTTTCTCATGGTGGCGGTGTGTTGATTGCTGTTAGAGAATCTCTTTTTAGTTCTTTTATTCCCTCCCCACATGATTTGGAAATTGTCTCTGTCAAACTAGGTCATGGTAATGACTGTGTTATTTGTTGTGTTTATATACCTCCAGAATGTTCCTTTTCTTATGTCTCTTCTGTTGTTCAATTTCTCACTGATCTCACTTCATCTTTTTCCAAATGTGTTATTATAGGTGATTTTAATTTCCCTGATATCGATTGGTCAGTTCTTATGGGCACTTCAGATTCATCTAATAGTTTTTGTAACTTTGTTTTTGATTGTAATCTTACCCAACATGTTTCAGAGCCCACTCATGTTAAAGGTAATCTTCTTGATCTGGTTCTCACATCCGCAAGTGTTGTTGTAAATCGTTTAACAGTGTATCCTATGTCTGTCGTAGACTTCTCTGATCACCATGCTATTAGTTTTGTGTTTTGTTGTAATGTATCTTCTGTACCTAAGTGCAAACCAGGTTATGTGTATGATTTTTGTAACGCTGATTACGAGAGCATTTCTTCTTTTTTACTAGATTCAGATTTCAGTGCTGTGTTTGATTGTTCCAATATTGAGTATATTTGGTTTTTTATAAAGTCACTGATTTGTAAGGCGATGTCGTTATACATTCCTCGGATACAAGTTAAACGACGCCAGGGACCAAAGTGGTTTAATTCCAATGTACGACATCACCTAAAATGCCTGCGTACGTTGAAAAGACGGTTCAGAGCTCAGCCCACCTTGCAAAGGGAGAATAAAATACACCATATGGAAATTCTTCTCCAATCCAAACTTGTACAAGCTAAATCTGATTACGAATCTGCATTGATTGAGTCTCACCACATCTCCAATTCTTCAGCAATTTACTCTTATATTCGTTCTATTTCGAACCAAAATGTTTTGCCACCTACTCTCCATCTTGACGATACATTTGCTGTCTCAGATTCTGATAAGGCATCGCTGTTCAACAAGTACTTTCATTCGGTATTTACCAGGAGTGTGTTCCAGTTACCGCCATCCAGTGAGTTGGAAATGCCTTCATCTTCCCTCAGTGATATCTCCATTAGCGAATTAGATGTTTTTCGTGTTCTGAGATCCCTTGATGTAACTAAGGCAAAGGGGTGTGATGGCATTAGTCCCAAGCTGTTGAAACACTGTGCTCTTGCTCTCTACCAACCTCTTCACCATCTCTTTTCTCTGAGTTTATCCCAGAAGTATCTCCCTCTTGACTGGCGCACGCATTCAATAAAACCTATATTCAAATCCGGTGATAAGAGTTCCATAAGAAACTACAGACCAATCTCATTACTATCGGTTGTTTCAAAGGTTCTAGAAAAGCTCGTATTTAACAGTATTGTGGGTTTTGTAAGTGACTCTATGTCTGTCTCCCAGTTTGGTTTTTTACGCGGCCGTTCCACCCTGCAACAGATGCTTGTTTTCTTTAACACTCTTTTAAGCTCTGCTTCACATACAGATGTTATTTACCTAGACTTCAAGAAGGCATTTGATTCTGTGGCTCATAATGAACTTCTTTGCAAGCTCTGGAAGTTTGGAATCACTGGTGATCTCTGGCTATGGGTGAGAGCTTACCTGTCTAACAGAGTCCAGTATGTTTCTATTGGCCAATCAACTTCTCCCACGTTACCTGTTATCTCTGGTGTGCCACAAGGAAGTATCCTCGGTCCAGTTCTCTTTCTCATCTTTGTTAACGATTTGCCCTCTACGTTATCCTTTTCCAAGGTTTTACTTTTTGCTGACGATGCTAAGTGCATCATGCCAATTTACTCCCTGCAAGACTGTTTGAATCTGCAAACTGATCTTTCTAGACTCTCTGACTGGTGCTCAACTTGGAACCTGCTTCTAAATGAAGAAAAGTGTTCTGCTATTCGTTTCAAGCCTAGGTCATCTCCTTCGTCGTTCAACTATCGTTTGAATGGTAAACAAATCTCCTCTTTAGCTGCACAAAAGGATCTCGGTCTATATGTGTCAGCTGATCTCACCTGGCGATCCCATTATCAGTTCATCTCTTCTAGGGCCTACAAAATGTTAGGTCTTCTACGGAGAGTTTTCTCCAGCTCTGTGTCGGTACCAGCAAAACGCTCTTTGTACATTTCTCTTGTTCGTTCCCAGCTTCTTTACTGTTCTTCTGTATGGCACCCATACCTTTTAGTGGATATAAAATATCTCGAGTATGTCCAGAGAAGGGCAACCAAATTCATCGTCAGCAACCCTCTCTTGGACTACAGGAATCGACTAATATACCTTAATCTGTTGCCCCTGATGATGGAGTTTGAAATTGTTGACATTATGTTTCTGGTCAAGTCTGTAAAGTTTCCATCCGGCCATTTCAATATACACGAGTTTGTCCAGTTCTGTAGTCATTCTACTAGAGCTGGCCATAGTTACAAGCTGAAACACCCCCTCGGTAGAAGTAACTATGAAAGGAACTTTTATTTCAATCGGATTCCTCGTCTATGGAACTCCTTACCTTTCTTCGATATAACTCTTTCTCCTTCTGCAATAAAATCCAAGTTACGAGCATATTTCTGGGATCATTTCATGTCCAACTTCGATTCAAACAATATGTGTTCATATCACTATCTGTGTCCATGCCCCAAGTGTTCTCAATTACCAGTTAAAATGCATTTTAATGTTAGTTTGTAATGTTTTGCGTTTGTTGTTGTTTTATCTGGCTGCTGGCTTATGCCTTCAGTCCATCAGCACAGTCTATGCATGTACTTCACCTTTTTTGTTCTTCAATTCTCGTTTTCCACCGCCTGTGTTGTAAAGCATAATAATAATAATAATAATAATAATAAAAAATAATAAATACAGTACGCATGTAACGGCGACAGGTAGATCTGTCTTGCTTCACGAAAAGAATGCTGTGCGCTGACGGCACGTTATACAGCCCAAACATCGCGGGCAAACACCAAGTTGGGTCGCTCCCGCTCGCCAACAATGTTCAACATTTCCACTATTATACGACCGACCGACCGCGTACGTCGTGTAAGTGCGCATGCGCGATATGCGCCGATCGATCTAGGCAGCTAGAGAACTCTCCTCAATTCGACGGCATGCGCTGCAACCTTCGGTGACTGACAGAGGCTGTATATACCTCTTCCCAATCTTCATGGTCCAAGGTGCAACTTGCAAATACGCTGGGATTGCTCGTGCACATACTGCTGCATGCCAGCTGCCCGGTGGACCATGACAGACGAGCTGAAAGCGTAAGGTAAGTACCGTTCTGCTCACCTGCTCTCCGTTCTGCCAATGTACAATACGCATGTAACGGCGACAGGTAGCTAGATCTGTCTGGCTTCACGAAAGGAAAGCTGTGTGCTGACGGCACGTTATGCAGTCCGAATATCGCGGGCAAATCCCAAGTTGAGTCGCTCCCGCTCGCCATCAATGTTAAACATTTCCACTAGTATCTATGTTATCATTGCTGATAGCTTGCAGATGCACCATCTACTGGATTTGTATTAGTACTTCTTCCTTTGATGTTGCAAGGCTGCAGACTATGACCGTTCTCTTATGGACAATGTTTTAGTGACCCACCATTGAATTCATCCCTTCGCCTACCAGTGTTTCCAGCCCTTTTCCAAAATCAAATCTGAGAGAGCCCAGCTGTCTACATAATTATTGTAATTATTGGCGAGCGAGAGCGAGCTAACCTAGTGGTCCAAACGGTGCGATTTTTCTATATTTATTGGCGAGTCGTTCGTTCGAGCGGATTATTTATCGTTCGCACGTGCGCTTCCGCGGCTTCGTACGTGCTTCTTTTTATCCGAAAGTATTGCCACATTTTTACACATTTTCATACCTTCCAACTATTATATGAAGATTGGGAAGAGGTACAGCCTCGGTCAGTCACCGAAGATTGCAGCGAATGCCGTCGAAAGGGAGAGAGTTCTATCGCTGGCTAGCATATCGCGAGGTGCACCGTGTGCAACTTGGAAATAAGCTACCATTGCTCGTGCACATACCGGCTGCGTGGTGGACCACGACACAGAATTAACCTTACACGGCTTCGAATCACGCCTACCACGGCGCTAGCTAGCGATTGAAAATGGCCGCCAGTTGGAGCAGGTTTTCGAAGAGCTGGGCAGAGTAATATCCGAATCACAGCGAAAACTGGGGATAGCAAACGAAGAATTTGTTGAATAAATTGTTAATAAACTTGAAACTGGGCTACGGAATGTTTACTCAATCCTTGAAGTCCTTCGTAACGGGGAGGAGGAGTTACTCACAGAAGAAGAGAGGGAGGAGATGGCTGCTTCCTACTGTAGACAACTGATTTAGCTCTCTGCAAACAATTCTTTCTGAATGGAGCATGTATCAGTATACTCTTGACTCCTACTCTCAAGACCAAGGCATCCGTTTCGAAGTGCTTCATGTCTCTGGCAGGAGAGGACGACCTCCATTTTGGATCAGAAGAAGTCATTTGGAATATTTGCTCTCGCTTGGTTTCACGTGGACGGAGATGGCGGCACTATTAGGTGTATCTCGCATGACCCTCTACAGATTGGATGCACTATATATAATGGCTACGTTGCAACTATACTTGTTAGTTGCTCATGACTATGGTGCACAATTTTTATTCAACAGTTACACTGGTGTAATATCACTCTATGAAAACTTGGTCGCATAGCTAATCAGTCAGACTAATTCCATAAACAAATACGCCTTAGCTACTCTCATCAGAGATATAATTACAGCTGGTATACCTCGAACAGTGACTAAAGAAGGAGAAAGTATACATGACAACCTTGATAAATTTAATATCCGATTTTAAGCGCATGCGTAAAATAGCGTATTAAAAGCGGAGAAGCGCACATGCGTTTACATAAACGGTGGTACTGAAAGCTGTTAAATCAATGTCAAAGCCTCCAACTAAACTTTACAGTCATCCGTGCACCAATAACAAATTTTCCGTTTTTGCGCAACTTTTCCGTAGCGCGCTTGAACCCCCGCGTTCGCTTCTCCTCCGTATTCTTCTATTTTTTCCCGTAAATAGTACGTAAAATTACGGATATACCGGTTGAGTTGGAGGCTCTCTGCTCTAAGAAAGGTAAGAACACGCTTAGAGAGGTACTTCTGGTGCTTAGAGATCACAATGCGACGTTGGTTTATATACACTTCAGTGCTTTCATTACCCTCGGCGCGCAAGCGCAGCGAGGGTTACCGTACTTGGTCAGTTTGTATGTACAATAATAATTGTAGCCATGTAGTAGACAATCTGGACTCCAACCAGGTGGAGTGGCCTCGCCATTTCTGGAGTGTCTCACGTGTCGGGAGTTTAAAGAGGCCGAAACATGTGTGACATGGTGAAAGATTGGGAACTCCCCTGATGACCAGTAACAAAGAGCTTAGCACTGCACTTGCATGTGGATAGATTTACATGCACATTTAAGCACCTGGCTGGCTGCATGCGGTCACTCCAACAAAAGCCACCCACCCTCTCTCGTTAGCTTTAGTCCTGCCTACACTTTACCTTTTTTCCTTCTTTCCCAAATCACAAACACACAGACACATACTTACACAGACACACACACACACACAGACACACACACACACACACACAAACTAAGTCCCTCGCTGCGCATACGCGCAGAGGGTTTATTACTCGCAGTCAGTGGGAGCTATATACAACGCGGATGATATTAACGACGCTAGTACGGGACACCCTAGCGTTCGAGGAACCTGTGAAAAAGCTAATCCACATATTGATGCTTGCCCGCAGCATTACGTTGGCCACGAATGTCCACATCAGTCTTTGTATAATTATATTGTCTGGCGTAGCCACGTACCCCAGACTAATCGTTGTACGCATGACGCAATTAACGCAGGACTCCAGTCTCTCGCGGGGCCAGACCTTCCGAGGGGAATGTATGCCCCCTGCGAATGTATGCCCCCTGCGAGACTGATCACTATTGCCGCATACGTAGTACGTTGCGCGAGAGTCTCGGGCCGACGTTATTTCTGCGCTTGCGAGGACTTCTCTGTGCCAGTACACGAGCGACCCGCAGGAGAGTCCGGAAAGTTCACGGTTGCTGGAACCAGGTATAGTCCACATGGAATGTCTTGTAGCTAGTTCTCTGAACTGTTGCAACGTGACTGGTAGATTGGACCCTAAATTACATCCATTATTACATGTATAAACTCGCGTATTATTTTTCATTGCCCTCGATGGTTACTTTGAGGTAGCTAAAGCGCAGTTTTGCTATGACATTAGCTTCGTTTTGGACGTGCAGTAAAGGAATTAAAAGTGCTTAGCTAGCCTAAAAGACTGTAGATTGTATATACTGTTGTCTAGGGCGAGGTCTAGGGAGCTAGGTGTACTTGTAGCTCATGTGTAGCTACCTACCTAGTGGTTAGTAGTTAAGTGTTCCGGACCGAACGTTAAAAATATATTGTGGTTGGAGAAAACACTCAAATGCACATTCCATGGTTAGCTACTATCTATAGGGTATTTGTCTGGTAGCTGAGTTTTATACATACATATTATGTGGTATTGTTGTGAAACAATAGTGTACATCACATGGTCTATTGTTACATGTAGTTAGCGATCTGTTGTAGGTAAGGGCCTTGGTAACTGCCATTCATTTAGACATTCTATATAGGGATGGCACAGGTCAAATCTCACGTGATCTGCTTACAAAACACCTCAAAACTTGGTGGAGAGAACAACTCACCATGCATTCTTCATCTTCAGTAAACCTGCTAGCTATCTGTTTCTCGGAACCAGTTCTAGCACTAATTTTTTTACTAACAATGTCTGAAACTTAGCTGGAGGTGTGAATGGACATCAAGCGATTATTTCTTTCTTCATCACAAGTAAATATGTTAGATCGTGGAACTCTTGCATGCCTTAAAAGCTGAAAAAGGCCATTGGCTGCTAAGCAAATGAAAAGCACTAAAGTGCAAAACCCTCGGCGGCGTGGTAGCTACCACGCATATTGGTCTGGCTATGTGTAAGTGCTAGTCTAGCAATATTACTTGTCACAGAGTGTGTGACTCTAGGCCAATGAACATGTTTAGAAGACACAGACTGGCTTTATAAAGCAGGCCTGAAACGAGAATAAACAGTGAACATGTCCTAAAGCCTAGAAACACGAAAATCGAAGAACGACAGAAACCATCATCATCTCATCAAATCACAAGTTCACAACACAACCATGATCACGCAGAAATCAGACAAATCAAACAACAATTTGGTTCCAGGACTGAGAATATCACCATTACGAATGAATGACTCAAGTATCAGAAGTATCCTGAAAAAGTCGGATATACATTATTCACAAAGTTAGACCTGGGAACAAGGGCTGTTACCTAATGTGTGCGTGTGCGCGCGTACTCTGAAGGGCTGAAGCAAAAAGGCTCTGTAAAACGAGTGCAAAGCTAGCGCTAACCCAGACCTTTGCTAAGAGTTGGCATCCATTATACAGGTATATAGCTTCCACGGGACAACGACGAATGAACTCAGTGTCTACGCATGCTCGATGCATACGTATATATGCGAATCACAAACGCGTGCGCTAGTGTAACATAATTATTCAGAAATATGCTCTACGTATCAGCTTTGGAAGATGATCTGCTATTTATGAGGAATTGTTGGATTTGTTCAAAATCCCAACATTGGCCAGCCGCCGAGAGTACCTAAGGGTGTCTACATTACATCGATTTCATACTCACCGCTCCTACCTTCCTCCTGACATTCTAACCTTACAACTATCTGCTTCAACCCGTTCAAGTGCACCAAGTTCCTATAAAATTCCTTTCGCACGCATAACTCATTTTCAGCACTCCTTTTTTGCCTAAAACACTCTAAGTGTGGAATAACTTACCTCGTGACATATTAGACAATGACCCTACTACTTTTAGATATATATTTAAGCAATTATTACTAGTAATATAAGCCGGTGCACATATAACATTAGCATTGTTGCTACTTTTGTGTATCCATGCAAATGCAGAATTTATTTTTCATACGCAGGCGCGCAGGCGCGGAGGGATCGGCTTGTTGCGTGCGCGATTGATCACTCGTATACATGTGTGTCGTTTCAGGAAAATCGCCATTTAAAATTTCGGGTTGGCGTAGTTCTGAAGCCGTTGGTATCGTTCATGGGCCGTCTCGTAACGTGTAGTGCCAGAATAAGAGTCGACAGACAGACGGACAGATGGACAGACATAAAAAAGCTAGCTAAGCAGTTTTTGTAGTTGGGCTAGTTTCTCTCTTGTAGGGTGCTTTTAGCCTGAGCACACAGACAGATAGACAGACAGACTGACCTATAATGTACACATGCACCAGAGGGCTTGGATCGTGGGTGGGTCAGTCAGTCTTCCTATCTGCCTGTCTTGTTCTGTAGTTCAGAGGTTTTAATAGTTTTGTTTGACTTAGTATATAGTACCCGGTAAATTTTTCTATTCCTTCGTTTACAGGTGTTTGTCAACAATGCAGGATAGGATCCTGACCCTCTTCTTTCTTATTGTGTGAGTTAGAACAGCAGCAGTTGTATTTGACACTACTAATAATTTTCTTTCTCTCATGATGCAGTGTCACTCAATTCTGTGCTGCTCAACAAGGAAATAGTCGATGCCTTTTAAGTAGGCTCTCATGTCCATCCAAATTTGCTGACATGACCGAGTGAGACAAATTTCAGGGCATTATTTTTTTGCAGTTGGACTGCAAGGATGGTTTCCATCAAGGAATTTTATTATTGTAAGCCAGTGTTGGAAGAGCACACTTGCATTTTCGGATGTTTTTAACAGTAGTCAGACAAAGAAGGGGTCTGCAGCTGGTAGACTACAAACGATGTTCAAAGAAAAGATTTTTTTAATTAAATGTCTCTCAGCTCTAATTTGATCACATATTTGCAGGTCAAAAAGATACTAGCTACCTACTACTTTCAAACTTCCAGCAGTGAGCTTGATGTGCACACAACAACAATTTCTAGTTAGCTACCGTCATTTTGCAAGATTAAGCCCTCAATGCAAGATTCTTTAAGCATGTTTCGTTCTATGCTGTGGCCTGTGAGCTATACACGACACTATAACTTACTCAACAAGAATGAAATAATGTGAAGTAGCTAACATCTCCAGATTGGACATTCTTTCCTGTCCCATATCACTACCGGAAAAAGGTCCCTAATCCCTTCCTTGCTTTTAACCCATTCATTATACACATAATAATTATTATGCTGTTCCATTTAATGAGGAATAAAGAAGTAGGGATAGTGTTAAGAACTCTATGTATGCATCTGCCTTATTAACCCTCGGCACGCATGTTCGCCGAGGGTTTGCACTCTAATTCTCATGAAGTTCCATCCTTTTTGTCCCCCTCCATATCAGTTTATGTTTCAAAAAAGGGTCTCTAATGAAAATGTTTAGCAAAACTGATGTGTATGGTATATATTGCTCTACTTTCCAAAACTGCAGTAAGTATTACGTCTACTTCACTAAGCTGAGGAGTATTAGATGTAACTCCACCACTGTCACGTGCTGTGAAAGGCCAAGAAAACCAAATTTTGTGGCACCTAAGCCCATCACCACTGTTGGCACAGAGAACACAAAGATCATATACTCTCCTGGATTTATACGCAGAAAGGCGTAGGTAGTATGTACATATGTGTCATAATCGAGTGAGAGGTTACGTGTATTTGTTGAAGTATGCCTTTGTCCTGAGTTGGTAGCTCAGTGGGTAGCTAAGAGCACAAGGTGAAAAAGAGTTGTTTTTGCTTTGCTGACCCTATATAATGTACTAATTCTGAGAAAGGAGGATAATATTTGTTTTTCCATCTATTTTTCCTAGGTATCCAAATGAACTTTATGTCGAATACAACATCAACTGCAAAGAGGGTGACCAGGCGTTCTTTAGTCTGACCTACTTCCGTTTGCAAGGAAAGGAGTGCGGCGATGGCATGTATAATAATCTTTTATTAAGATTTTTCTGTTATATATACTTGTCTTAAATGAAGGTGTGAGGACTTTATCACTGTGGATCGTGGTGATGATGGCTTCGGAACACAGGAGGTGTGTGGAAACTCTACAAACCCTACTCTTGTGCTGCAGCTGCAGCAGTCAGGGAATTTCAAAGTTAAATTCCGCACGAGTGAATCCAACAGATACCCGGGTTTTGAGATGTACATCATTTGTTTCCCAAATCCTAAAGGTTAGTACTTTATTATCACTTCAGTGTATTAATAATAATAGCTAAACCCATCCAATATTTCATCACCATTGTAATGAAAAGCACAAGTGCAATAACTATTGGCACAAAGAACGATCACAAGTGTTCATCTGCTTATTAACTTGCATAAACCACAACTAATCGCGCACGCCATGTAAAACACCTCAGAGCCAGTTACTCGCTCCAATACAGGCGGTGTTTAGAATACGCATCCCCTGAGGAATTTCATCCCTCCATGGTACACTACCAGCTTTTTCGCTTGTTTTAACGCCATACTAACATGGTCGTGTCAGAAATCAGTTCTGAGGCCTTTGGTAGCTATTAGGCACCTCGTGGGCCTATAGTTCCAAAATTTCTGCAGACCAAGAAATAAAATGACACCCAAACAAAATCTGCATCCCTCAAAACATGAAAAAGGAACAGGCAAGGGGTCATTACACAGCTAAGACACACAAAGCTGCGTGACACCATCCCTATATTTTTGTTCTATTGATTCATAGGTAAAAACACCAGACAAAGATATAGGGATGGTGTCATGTAGCTTTGTGTGATGACCCCTTGTTTCTTCCTTTTTCATGTTTTGAGCCATCCCTATATATATCCCCCTTCATTTCTTTATATAGGATTGCTGCTGTTATTAACCCTCGGCGTGCATGCGCAGTGAGGGTTACGGTATGTGTGTGTCCATCTCTCTGTCTAGTCAGCAGCTATTCTCGCACTACAGGGTTCGAGGCAGCCCAACGTCTTGAGAACTATGCGAACCTGAAAAGTAATTAGGCGATTTTCCTGAAATGACTGCGTTCGAGAGCGAGAAACTGGACGGTCGCAGACCGAGTTGCGTGGCCCAACCCATCAAGTAGCTGTGCGCATGCATATATTATACGCGTTCGAAATGCGCGGCGCGGCTGACCTCGACCGTGACCTCTGTGTATCTTGAAGGCACAAGAAGTCACAACGGAACGAAGGGCATGTATCGACTTCCGCATGCTATCTACTACTGTAGCTTGCCCGTACCAGACTCTCCACATGCTATATACTAGCGGGAGAAACGCATAGTGATAGCCCAGCCCATCAATTAGCGGTATGGCGCATGCACAGTTCGCTGAGGGTTCACACTTTCATTATCACCGTTTTTGTAACGTAGCATACACAGATGAACAAACACATGAAACAATACACCATGTGATACCAAGAGAAAAAAGATGCGGAGCTCTGGACAACTGTTTCGGGCTTGTTGTCCCTCATCAGCAGAGCATACCACAACTTCTCTCTTTGGCACCACGAGTTTATAAAGGCTAAGTTGAGCGCAGCATTTGTGGTTCTGAACTAATGAGATTCATCCCCACAAGGCCAAAACCGCACACACACATGAACAGTCAAAAACAGAGACCAACCCTTGCTGTGGGTATTAGTTCTAGAAAATGCAGTCTCCCACAACCTTAGGATCCGCGAGACTAGAAAGACTCAGACATTGCTATACATTGGCCATTTCTTACCCTTATTTCCCTTGCTGCTTTTTCGAGCCCAGCAATACCTGACATGACCCAGGCAGCAAGCAAAGAAGACAACTGAAGCATGTCCACCTGATTGGCAAAAAAGACAGTGCACACAACTGCACATGTTACACACTCGACATTAGTTCAGTAGTCATGTCAAGAATGCGTTTTAGTCCAGCCATGCATACACCCACTTTCATCTGCATCTAATATGGTTGTATATCGTTGGGCTCTGATAGCTCAATAGCAATCGTTGTAGATCCGCAATAAAGTTGTTTTTCACCAATTTTTTGACACTAAACTACCAACTTACACTTGTGCACCATCAGACCAAATGGTTAAGGCATGAGGCTGCTTCTGACATTACGTTTGTAGGCTTAATAGAGTTATATATCATGCAGGTACTGGCAGAAGAAAGAGGAGCTGTAACAACCATCCAACAACCCCTCCTCCACCACCTCCTGTAACATAGCTACTGGTAGTCTCATTAAACACTATGATTTTACTTTTTATATGTGACTAGACGGACCCAGTTCCAACTCCTAGGGAACTGATAGAGCTAAATAAGATGAATGACGTGCTGTTTAATGCTATCCCAGAATCAGATGATATATCCTTCGAAGATATAGGTATTCCATAAATAAAATAATTAACCTAATCTCTATTGCGGTGTTGATTTTATTCAGAGGATTTCAGTGGCGCTGGTAGTGGCACTGTTAGTGACCCTGGTACCGAGTTTATTATTGAGGATCAGAGAATGAGAGAAGGTATTGTAATTAACTATTTTTCGCACTCTCTAAGCTGATATTCACCCTCAGTGCGCATGTAAAGTGTGAGTTACAGTATCTACTTTGTGTGTTTGTCTGCCTGTCAATGCCACTCTGAAACTACACGTTACGAGGCGGTATATATTAGCAATACCAACAGCATCCGGACTATTATATTAGGGCATTAACACTTAACCAGCCACGGACACATAATAATGTGTCCAGGAATTTATATGGGGGTTATAATCTAGGCGCTAATACTTCTAACATAAAATTGTACTTATTAGAAGATACCCATGGCGTCAAAGGATGAAAATTATAAGCAGATTATGGCAAGAAAACAAGCGAAAAAGCCAATATGCACCACATTATCTCGACCAAGTTTAGCCTGTTAACTGTGGAGGAATTAAAATTACTTGAAAGACGGGTATAGAGTCCATCGTCAGTGATGCTGCTGGTTTACCATAATAATTGTATATACACGTGCACACTATCAGCCAGGGTTTGCAAATAAGTACTTTTCATTCCAGCAAGCACTCTCCTTTTAAATGAGTACCCACCCCCCTCTTTCTCCATGTCTAAGTGGAACTTACACAATTTTTGCCGTATAAACAATTCTATACCCTAACTCTTCTAAAAGAGAATTCAACGTGGAAAAGGCAAGCAAGGCACAAATTATTTCAGGGTCTTAAATTCATACGCATTTAATCTTACACAAAAATAGTGTTTTAATTAAGGTACAATCATGCAAGCTAATCAAACAGGATCTTGAGAGACACTAGAGTTATACATGTTTATACCATTAAGAATTAATACCATTGAGTGTTGAGACTGGTTAATATAACCTATATACCTGCCTCACTTGTCGTAGAAGAGAGAGTTTGTTGGTTATGCGCATAACCAACAAACTCTCTCTTCTACGACAAGTACCGAGGATCAACCAATGCTCAATATTTTCTATGCCTGGGAAAGGAAAGAGCTTATTAACAATTAAACAATCATTGAGAGTTAAACAAGAATATTATGGTTAATTTTGAGTGTGACCTTTTTCTCTCAACGTCATCATTTTATTTTTTCACTATTGGGCCACCTCGCCTTATCACCGTTGGTAAAAATATTATTATCTTTACAGCATGCTCAGAAAATGTTTCGTTGGTTGCTGAAAGGAACCTCAGGGCTCGTAATCCTATCCTGAGGCAACAAGCGCGGTCACTTCAAGCGCTTTTAAAGTTAGCAAAACCCATCCACATTAAATGCTACGTACAATTATTTTTTACATCTCAGTCAAAGACGGGAGGCCGGAAATGATATATTTACTTTCATCTGCTCCTTCATGAACAACAGCCTTCGGTGCAGAGTAGATAATGGTTTTGCTCCTGCAGTGATAAATGGTTCCTACTGCACTCCCAATGGAGGTTGTCGAAGAAAATGTAAGACACAGTGCGCTTTTAACAATAATATCACATATTATGATGAAAATTGCTGTATTATTGATATCACCTGCTTAGGAGTGAGACTACTCTCTCACGTTAGGATTCTCTCACGTTACAATCAGAACTCATATCTGTAGCCAGTGTAGCTCTCCCATAGCACATTACTTGATATCACGCCTGGCACTTAGGAAAGTCAGCATACTCTCTCACGTTTGATAAACCCCCTGAAGTTATCCCATAGCATAGTGGTGCCCGAGAATCAAGAGGTAATGGGTTGGAATCCCACTAGTACAGCTTATTTTTTCGTTTTTTTCTCTTGGTCATACTTTCGTTTAACCAGGCATGAGATCGGGAGCAAGATGAGCGGATTTGTAAATCTGAGGTACACGGTGAAGAAAGCTTTCCGTCCCAACACTTATGTGCTTACAAGTAAATAAAAAATTCTTCGGATTAAAAAGTGTGGAATATAGGGATGCCATAAAAAGTAAGGAGACAAGACAGGGATGACCTAGTGGACACGATGCACTAGTACAATGGATGATGCCTACATACTTTGAACTGACATCGATTGCTCGTGTAAAATTTCATCCACACAAGCCCTATATTGTCGCAAAGCATGAGTGATCTCTATCGTATGATGTGCAGCTATGACTTGTTTCCTATGCAGGTAGCTAATGCCCTCTGACAGGTCCTCAGCTATGAATCGTGACTGTATTTACTTCAATGTTCGCTCAACTAACCAGTTTTACAATGCTGCTTTCTCTACAGAGTTCGTTTGCCAGTCTTCACACTAAATTATTTAAAATTCCATGTCATTAGTAAGAGTGGCGACAATATAGGGCTTGTGTGGAGGAAATTATACACGAGCAAGAAATGTCAGTTTGAAGTATGTAGCCATCATCCATTGTACTAGTGCATCGTGTCCACTAGGTCATCCTCATTCTTTATTTACTTGTCTCCTTTCCTTTTTTTACTGCATTCACACGCATGATGTGCAATAAAAAGTTGGGGAGAAGCCCATAAAAAAAAGGAACATTAGTGGCCTTAAGCTATCGCCTCAGACACTTTGTCGTCATTCACATTACATCAGTGCACCAAGTTTCATTGTGAGAGGACCCATCATAAGCAAGTTATAGGCACTGACACCATTTAAAAGTCTTTTTTGCCTGAGGCCGTTTGCAACCTTGTAATTCATGTTTCAATGAACTCTTATCATGGTGAATCAGTGTACCAAGTTTAACTGTTAGATTAGAGGACAAACCACAAGTAATTTATAGGCACAAACACCATTTACAGGTATTTATTGCCTGAGGCTGTTTGTTGTTGTTTACAAACTTGTAATTTTCTGTTTCGATAAACTCTCATCATGGTACATCAGTGTACCAAGTTTCATTGTTAGAGGACCAACCATAAGCGAGTTACAGGCACAAACACCATTTACAAGTTTTATTGCCTGAGGCTGTTTGTTGTTGTTTACAAACTTGTAATGTTTCCATTTTGATACTAATGATGGGTTGCATGTGTGTACAAAGTTTTATCATTCTGGGTATTTGCTCTACCTAGTTAGCACACTTTATTGGTCTATATCATAATGTATGGCCTGGGGCTATTTTTTTTTGTTATTTGTTGTTTACATGTAAACAAAACTGTTTACGAAGAAATAAAAATGCTCTTGCACGACCTGTCATGGATTCCAATCTTTGTGCAAAGTTTCATATTCATATCTTAAGTGGTTTCTGAGATACGCTTGTTGAAACTGAACAACAACAACAACAACAAGAATTTGAAAACTGACTTTTTAAAATAAATCAAGTACCGATTATGCGATTTAAACCATTTCTTGGATAAATGTTCTTTGTGACGATACGGATCAGTCTGATGTGTCAAAAGTTGGATCTGATTCGAACTGAAAGTCAAACATGAAAATCTCAAACGTATGGGCATAATGCAGGATGACCTGTGTCATCCCTATGTATTAGCTAAGTATTACCGTATTTAGTGATAAATTTGTCACATATTATTATGAAGAATTATAGTTTTATAGCTAAGGAGCAACACTTACTTTTTACCTTATAACTTCCAAATGCAGGTGATCCATTTCATGGCGAGTTTAGTTCGGATGATCAGAGTGTCACCATTGAAGCCATTAACTGCGATGGACAAAGCGCAACAGTAAATGATTAACCATTACTGTAATAACTGTTGCTGAATATCCTTTTGCCTTTCAGGTAACAGCAACAAGAGGACGAAGTGGCTAAAGGCAACACTAACATTTTGAATTGAACAATTACAAACACTACATTGTAGCTATTGAGTACGTTAGAGCTAAATTAGAGTATGTTTAATAGCTGCTGAATGACTGGTAAGAGATTCAGCCTCTGTGTTTCTACTAATCTAGCACTGCACAGCCCAATGGCAAGTGTTGTGGATATTTTACTGCCATTACTACCCGTTTTATCAAAGTGTTCTCTACAGCATGTCTAAAAAGTCACAGGACCCCATTAACAGCAGTGTAGTTTAGCATATATGGCGTTTAATAGTAGAGTAGAAGCAGTTAAACACTTTGATTGACAATTGTACGTTTTGCTGGAAGTTGCTACAATGCGCCATGTGTCATCTGACCGAGAATAGTTGCTAATAGCGAACCACTGCACAAATACTTGCACAGCGTTAGCTATATTAGAGAGTCGGTAGACTCTCTATATAGGGATGACACGGGTGAAATCTCACGTGATCCGCGTACAAAACGACTAAAAACTTGGTGAGAATCACTCCCTAGGCCTTCAAAACATACTAGCAATAGTCTACGGGCCCATATCTACCTATACATGTCCCCCAAGAGCTCATACGCACCTTCAGTCGTCCACACGAGAATTCGCTCATACGCGATTTCACGATTTTCGTGTCATCATATTCTTCATCTTCTTCTTCTTCTTCTTCTTCTTTAAACCCGCTATCTCCTTACCAGTACCAGTTCAAGCACTGATTTTTTCACTGAAGGTCTCCAATTTCGCCGGAGATGTGCACGGACATCAAGCGATCGTTTCTTTCTTGCCGCTAGTCACTACGGTAGATCATGGAGCTCTTCCATGGTCGACACTGAACAACGCCTAACTCAGCATCAGTGAGCCGCGCGCATGCGCAAGGCAGGGGCGTTGTCCAATGCGCTTGCGAGCGTATTACACTTACCAGGCGAGTTGGCAGACCTGCAGAGGAACTCTCAGCCTCCAGTACCTTCTGTAAGTAAGTGTGCACATTTCCAACTGGCTAGCTTGCTGTTGATTTGCACGAAGAGCAACTTGCCAGAGTCTGCGCGGTGTTACGCGAGCCTTGTGGGGCGCTCAGTCAAATGGTCTTCATTGTTTGTCCCCCCCCAGGTTGCCATGAAACCACAACTATGTGCAATAATCTAATTACATCCTTGTTGAAGACAATACATGAGGTGAATGCGGTATCTATAGCCCCTGCTTCAGGCACTAGCAGCCCCATTAGCTACAGTTACAATTTGTCTATTGTATATAGCCTATCTACAACATACTCATGAACATCAGAGTGACTGTAACAATAAATGCAGTGTTGTCATAAGCTGTTAAAAATTGTGGAAACAAGTGGAAAAATCATTTCTTCAAAATGAAAGGGGGATATAGGGATGGCTTGAAGCACCAAAAAGGAAGAAACAAGGGGTCATTACACAGCAAAGTTGCACAAAGCTACATGACACCATCCCTATATCTTTGTTTTATTGTTTATAAGCAAAGTTTAATATCGAACAAAGATAATTATAGGGATGGTGTCATGTAGCTTTGTGCAACTTTGCTGTGTAATGACCCCTTGTTTCTTCCTTTTTGGTGCTTCAAGCAATCCCTATATCCCCCTTTCATTTTGAAGAAATGATTTTTCCACTTGTATAATGTGTATATATCTGTTAGGCCAGTAATGCTAGCTATGGCTGCTAGCTATATCACTTTTATGGGACTGCATGGTTTTCAATGTGAGTGACAGTCAAAATATTATTCACAAGGTGCATTACATAACGAATACATTGGCTTATCCACAGCTGGACTTGTGAACGTGTCAAATTTTTAGCCAGTGCCGGAATTTCAGACAAATGGGCAGTAACAGAAATTTTGGGGTGTTAATTAAACACTCCTTAGTTTTGACCCTGCATAAGTATGAGAGGTGCGGTCTCCTCTCATACAGCATTCGTCCATCTTTCAATATATAGCTACATGTGTGTGTATAGCTATAACCATAAGAGGCTTCCTGTTGTTCGTCATTGTCTGCTGTCCGGAATCAGCTTCTCGGAGGGTGTCAAATTGCAACAATGACAACCGCCACATTCATTTTCCGATTTTCAGAGGGTAAATTGTCGGAGGTTCGACTGTAGCTACACATCGTTGTACGCATGACGCAATGACCACAGCTCGCCAGACGTACCGCGGGGCCCGGCGAACACTGGTCCCCCATTAGGTGCACTTTTTGCGCATGCGTAGCACGTTAGTGTATTTAGGTGAACGAGCGTCTTGCGCAGGGGTACTTTCTGCCCTTGCGAGGGCTTCTCTGTGGCCGTACACAAGCGACACCTAGCAGCCTCCGGAAAGTTTCACGGTTGCTCGAATTATGTAAAATCCATACTGAATGTGTGGTATAATAATACTTCTCTGAGTTGGTAATTTTACTGGTAGATTGGACAATAATGATACATTAGTGATGTGGTCTGAACAATATCCAGGTGATCCGTTCCATAAGGGATTTGTTTCACGAGAAGAAATCCAAACTGTAACTGTTGAAGCCATCAACTGTAATGGGCAAACAGCAACTATGACGGTAATTAACTCTCGGCGCGCATGCGCAGCGAGGGTTACTTTGTCTGTGTGTGTGTGTGTGTCGACGCTTATTCTGGCACTACAGGCTACGAGGCGGCCCATTAGCGATATCAGCGGCTTCAGTACTACACGAGCCTGAAAACTTAAAGGGCGATTTTCCTGAAACGACTGCGTTCGAGAGCGACAAACTGGCACGGTCGCGGACCGAGTTTCGTGGCCCAACCCTTCAATAAGCGGTGCGCATGCGTATAATAGACGCGATCAGCACAGTATGCTGGCTCTACCTCGACCTGAACCGCTTGCTCTGTGTACCTCGGAGGCACAAGAAGCCACAGCGAAGGGCGTCTATCGACTCCCGCATGCTATCTACTACCGTAGCTAGCCCGTGTTAGATTCTTCGCGAGCTACTAGCGGGAGACTGCGGGTAAACACCAATAGCCCAGCCCACCATTCTTAGCGGTACCGCGCATGCGCAGTTCGCCGAGGATTTGCTCAACAGGTTTTTACAACTACGACATATTTATGTATGCCCTTTCTTGCAGTTCTCTCCGGAACCTTCTGAATGAAAACTTTTTGTTAGCACGTAGTGGATTTTATCGTTAAAGCAGTGTGTTTCAATTAGAATAAAAATAATACTACTGTTTCAATATTGCCAAGTTTTCCACTGTAGTTCCTTTCTGTTTGATGTGTCTGACAACCCAACATGTACCCCAGCTTCATTTTGAAAAGTTTTCCATTGCAGCGTGGAGATGTTGGAACTGTCCCCCCAACCCCACTTAACCACTGATTTATCATTGCTGATAGCTTGCAGCTGCACCATCTACTGGATTTGTATGTATTAGTAATATTTTTCTTTTGATGTTGTAAGGCTTCGGACTACAACCATTCTCTTATGGACTTATAGCATAATGTTTTGGTGACTGGTTAAGTGTTAAGGTGTTGGCCATCATCGAACTCATCCCCATCGACCACCTGTGTTTCCAGCCCTTTTCCAAGATCAAATCTGAGAGAGCCTAGCTGTCTACATTATGGTAGCTATAAAGCAAAGAACTGTATCAGAGCTATAATAACTCACTCGTTCTGACTGTTTGGGGCCCAATTTATTGCATTATGTTGTTATTAACTGCGAGCAATAGGTAAACGTACTACTGTGTTAACCAACAAAGATTAGCTGAAAAATTAACACTCTCGCAAACTCACTGGACGAAGGAACATTGGAAAGTATTATACTCGCAGACAGTGGGAGCTACGACGAGGAGATAATTACGCAATTGCGTACGTCCGTTTCGTTGCATGACGCAATGATGTAGTCTCGCCGGGTCTGACGTTTCCCGGGGAATGTGTTCCTGGGCCTCGTAGAAGCTCTTAGACCCATCGGCACGGATATTGAACGACTGTAGGCCGCTAGAGAAGGGTAGTTTTTCACCACAAGATTGAGGAAGGCTTCTGTGATAGGCTGTAGACGAGGTAAGCATGCCACCAAGTGAGGAACATCTTTCGCAGTACATTTTTTTCTCAACTGTATAGGCTTGGAACGTTCTCTGGAGAATTATTATTTTACGGAATACCACGCATGCGCAAACAGATTGTACCTGGCCCTTAACGAGGCTAGTCCGGCGGGTGGCCCCTGCGAGATTGATCAATTTTTAGCGGCACTTTTTGCGCATGCGTAGTACGTGAGTGTATTTATCTTCGCGAGCGTCTCGCGCCAGAGTATTTCTGCGCTTGCGAGTGTTTTTCTGTGCAGCAAACGAAACCTTGGAGATTACGGAAAGTTTCACGGTTGCTGGAACCAGGTATAATGCAAAATTCTCTGAACTGTTACAATGTGCAAATTATTCTGGTAGCTATATTGGAACCTTGTAATTACATCTCTTACATGTATATATATCAACACGCTCAATGAACTGTTTACCCTTGATGGTTACTTTGCTGTAGCTAAAGAACAATTAATTTAGTGATGACAATTGATGAAAGTAGCCACAAGTCTGAAGTGCAGAATGGAATATGTTGTTTCATAAAAGGCTGTTGATTGCATTGTTTTCTAGGGTTAATAATAAGCTTGTACATGTAGCTCATGTTTAACTCTATACCTAGTGGGGTAGAAACTTGGGCACATACAAAGTACATATTATAGTAAGTAAGAGGAACTTCATTGCGATAAGAGTTGCTACTACTCACTCCATGGTTACCTATTATCAATGGTATTGTGTCGGTAGAGTACATACTGTTATGTGGTATTTTTGTGAGTAAAACAATAGTGTACATGTATAGTAAACCATCTGTTGTTGGTAAGGGCCATACATCTGTTGCTAATGCTCAAAGTGGATTGGTAAGGGCACTTCAGTGGCTTACTGGGGCTTGCCTAATAGAAAGCTAATTAGGTTTTGGCTACACTTTGTGTAATCAGATTACAATGGTGGGCCAATAGCTATGGAACACAAACAATGGGTAAACACTGCCTGGCCAAAGAAGCACACAAAGCTAGCTACCCCAGCAATGAAAAACACTAAAGTGCAAACGCTCTGAGCGTGTCAATAGAGTTGCTAGTCACGAAGTTTGAACAATGTAGAGTAGAGGCATGTAATTGTGAATATTGTAGCAAAGTAACTAAGGGTAGACTATATTAGGACTAATTCATCATGTGCATTGCACAACAGGCAGTTGCTACTACTTTTTAGCTTTGCAACATCATTGCACAACATGTATGATAGAAAAGCATCATTGCACAACACATTATGTCATCATTATGTCATAGAAAAGCATTGCACAACAGGCAGTTTACAGTATAATGTATTACGCAGTCCAGTAGTCGGCGAACTGCGCATGCGCGGTACCGCTGGGCTCAGGCACGGGCTAGCATGCGGGAGTCGATACACGTTGTTTGTTGCGACTTCTTGTGCCTTCCACATTCACAGAACAAGCTCACCCGGTCGAGGAAGTCTGTGCCAATTAGCTATTTGCTTGTTCAGGGTTTTCACGCCATAACTTCTGAACGCGGCATTTTTACGAAAATCGCCATTAGTGACGCCATTGCGGGACATCGTAGCGTTCCAGGATCCCGTCAAAAAGCTTATCCGAATATTGATGCATGCCCGAAGTATTACGATGGCCATGAATGTCCACATCGTTGTATAGTCTGGCGTAGCCACGTATAATATATATGTAGTTGTACGCATGATGCAATGAGCGCAGGAATCCAGTCTCTCGCGGGGCCAGACGTTCCGCGGGGAATGTCTGGCCCCTGCGCGACTGATCAATTAGAGGCACTATTTGCGCATGCGTAGTACGTTAGTGTATTAAGGTGCAGGAGCGTCTTGCGCCGAGGTTATTTCTGCGCTTGCGAGGATCTCTGTGGCCGTACACAACCGACCCGTAGGAGACTCCGGAAAGTTTCACGGTTGCTGGAACCAGGTATAGTCCACATGGAATGTCTTGTAGCTAATTCTCTGAGCTGTTGCAATGTGACTGGTAGATTGGAGTTGGACCCTAATTACTTATTGCGTGTGGCTATCAACCCGCGTATTATTTCCTCATTGCCCTTGATGGTTTCTTTGATGTAGCTAAAGCGCAATTTGCGATGACAATGTATGACATTAGCTGTGTATTGGATGTGCACTAAGGAATTAAAAGTGCCTTGCTCTCCCAAAAGGCTGTAGATTGTAGGGTTAATAATAAAGCTAGTTGTACTTGTAGCTCATGTGTACCTACCTAGTGGGGTAGTGGCTAATAATAAACTTGGGCACATACACAGTAAGTAGTTAAGTATTCCTAAGTAATAGGAACGTAAGAAAACACTCATATTATATGGTTAGCTACTATCTATGGTGTGTGTCTTGTATAAAGCTAGAGTACATACTATTATGTGGTATTTTTGCGAGTAAAACAATAGTGTACATGTTGAGTAAGCCATCTGTTGTTGGTAAGGGCCTTGGTAAGGGCCATTCATATAAATGTTGGTAGATGTTCTATATAGGGATGGCACAGGTCAAACCTCACGTGATCTGCTTACAAAACACCTCAAAGCTTGGTGGTGAGAACGACTCACCATGCATTCCTCATCTTCTTCGGTAAACCTGCTAGCTATCTGCTTACCGGAACTAGTTCAAGTACTAGTTTTTACTAACAATGTCACAGTGTGAATGGACATCAAGCGATTATTTTTTTCTTCATCGCAAGTAGAGTAGCTCATCAAAGGTCGGACACCATGTATAATCGGACAGGCCTCCTGAGCGTACGATAAAATATCATTTAGTTATTCTATATCTAGGATGTAGTGTTGCAAATGATAATCCTACGTACCAAGTTTGGAGTATTTACGCGGACAGACAGACAGACGGACAGAACGACTAGAGTAATCCTCGCTGCGCATGCGCGCTGAGGGTTAATTATGATAATATATGGATGGTGTCATGTAGTCTTTGCTGTGTATTGAACCTTGTTTGGTGCTTCAAGCCATCCCTTAATTAACATATCCCACTTAAGCTCTTATCACGAACAATATTATCAGGAAGCACCATAAGCAGCAGTAAGCTTAATTATTAACAAAACTCAATTGCCTCTCCAAAAGATGTATGCTTATTTATTTTTGTCTAGGTAAAATGTACAGTGTGGCTGTTAGGAACTTTCGTTGGCATCTGAATGCGGAATTTTCCATATTTTGGTGGGAACTAGCCAACCTAGTCTTGCTAACGGACCAATTTCTATCTAGCGGTCGGGCACTCTCTCAGGTCAGGAGCTGTCACTACCGTAATGCTTTACGTTTTGTGCTTTTACCGACCACACGTCGTCCAACTATATACACATGCGTTCGGATTACGCACTTCTTGTCCACGCGCTGCCTGGTCCTGCGCTTTTCAATGCCAGACCGAGGCTGTACGTCCTTCCAATCTTCGTGGTTCGAAGATGAAAGTTGTAAATAGGCTAGGATTGTTCGTGCAGATACAGGCATTCTATGCTCGCTCCCGCTTTCCAAAAATGCACGGCATTCGCCTACCAGAGTAACGGTCCGACCACCGACAAACATACCGTCGGAATGCTCGCACTGTCATGTACATGCGTGAAGTTTTGAACTGCTTGCGCTCGCTCGCCAAACACATTCCTCTGGTAGCTATATACATGTGGCTAGTGCATGTGGTACAAAATATCTACACATAATATTGTTAAACACAGTGGCTAAGTTGCTGACAAGGATTATAACAGGGCGTGTACATCTTTGTGGAAAGAGTTGGCACTGAAAACGAATCATAGTACTCCATGGTACTTATCTCTGGTATTTATGCTGGGTAGAGAATGTTGGAGTACTTTTGTGACTAGAACATCTGTCTGTTTGTATAATATGTAATAGTTAATGTACGGAAATCAGTGCTGTGCGCGTAATAATGGTACGAGGGGCGTGGTCGAGATAGTATGATCTATCGAGACCACGTTCCGAGTACCATTATTACACGTGCTTCCGTACATTAAGTAATTTATTGTATGCGTGGGCGATTCAAAAGGCGGCGACCAGGAAAACCGGCGTTCAGAACGGAAGAGAGGACGAGAAGCTTGCGGAGCGCCCTTCCAGCAGCGGTTTGTGTCACCGTCTGAGTCGAACTCCGTCTACGAAAGGCCGCCGAGGGCGTCATTCCCGCAAAGCGTACGCTAGTCCGCGGATATAGTGGCGGCCAGGAAAATCTTTTTTTTGCAAGTTCAGAAGGACTAGAAGCTCGCGGAGCGCCCTTCCAGCAGCTGTTTGTGTCGGATATAGCACAGTTCGTGATATATAGTACAGTTCCGCGCGATATAGTACAGTTCATTCAAAAACCGTTCTGTATGATCAATGTAGTACTGGTGGCGCCTTTGATTCGCCCACGCAAAATACAATAAAGTGTGGAACAAACCACTTATTATGGGCATCCTCACATAGTCCACAATTTTGGGGATGTAACAGAAACATCTAGGAAAGGAAAGGTAGTCCTATATAATTATGTCTGGGCAATTATTATAGTTGGTAATTTACAAACTATGGGACAAAGTGATCTCATGACTTATTATGTGAAAAGCAAGTGTATACTCTCCAATAAGCATTACAATACTTCTCCATCCCTCTCATTATCAACCCCTTTGTCCAACGATACATCAAGTGCTTGGGCATCATTTATACTAGCAACCTCTGCTGGTCCAACATTGACCCCTTGTTCTTTCCTTTTTCATGTTTTGACCAATCCCTACATCCCCCTTCATTATAAAGAAATGATTTTACAACTTTTATAGTGATTTGATCATCTATAAAAGAGTCCTGTATCAGACTTGCAAAAGAGATCTTTTTTCTCTCGAGCTATGTACACCATTTAAGTGGTGCAGTCTCACTGGCGAAGCTGTAACTATAATAGTGTACAACTACACTACATCGCTCTTGTCAGACCACACCTTGAATGTGTGTTCACAAGTCTCTGGAATTTCCATCTGGCAAAAGTTGTTATTAATAGGTGCTGCAAACCTTCTTTAAAACGACTAGTAAAACAACCTTCAAAACAAGAGGTTATTTCTTCAGTCAGACAGAAAAGACTGACAGAGAGACCAATAGACAGACTGCCAGACAGACAGACAGACAGAGAGAAAGACAGACTTACTGACAGACAGACTGAAAGACTGCCAGAGTAACAGACACACAGACAGGCTTCATGACTGATAGACTGACTATTTTACTGACTTTGACTGACTGACTGACTGGGCTTTCATTCTGCTTGAAGTTCAGCAGAGTATAGCTAGTCTGGCTTAGTCCCCTACTTAACCATGCTCTCCATTTCTCTATGTTAACAGGTGTTGGTCAACAATGCAGGACAGGATCCTGACTTTCTTTTTTCTTACAGCTTGTCTTGTGTGAGTTGGAATTAGCTACACTATATATACGAGTCATATTATTCCTCCCCTGATGCAACAGTGACATTGCTACTCAAGGACCATGCGATGTGATAACCCCTTGTACATTCTCAAATCCTGACCTTAACGAGTGAGACACTAAAACCTTTTAGTTTTAGAGATATGCAGTTGTGCTTCAAGGGCTGTTTCCTTCTAGTGTTAAATGACAAATTTGATAAGTGTATTTTAGAACTGGATAAAGGGGGATGTAGGGACGGGACTTCATGAAAACGAGGAATGCAAGATACCAAAATCACTCCATAGCTACCTATATCTTTGTCCACGTTGTTTTGATTATGCAATACAAAGGAACAAATTGTATTTTACTTTGACAAAGACGTAGGGGATAGGAGGATTATGATTATTGACCTCCAGTCTTGTTTCCCTCTTCATGAAGTGCCATCCCTACATCCCCCTTAATTTTCACAGAAATACTTTTTCCACTTGTTTCACCATTATAATTATTAATGACCGTACAGTATATAGAGTAGCCAATGGGCCAGGTGTCATTCTGTCTATGTAGTAGCTAATTTGCAAACAAAGTGCAGTTTACTCTTTACTCTATTGACCTCCAGTCTTGTTTCCCTCTTCATGAAGTGCCATCCCTACATCCCCCTTAATTTTCACAGAAATACTTTTTCCACTTGTTTCACCATTATAATTATTAATGACCGTACAGTATATAGAGTAGCCAATGGGACCAGGTGTCATTCTGTCTATGTAGTAGCTAATTTGCAAACAAAGTGCAGTTTACTCAGCTGCACTTACAAGAATTTTGCCTACATTGCAGAAAAGCTATCTGTCTCGCTCCCAGACTTTATCTCCTTGCATGCAGATCTGGCTAGTGACAGCAAGGGGCAAGCTCCAGAATGATCCTACCTTGATGTAGGGGGTGCTAATTAAGGCTATGCACAGAGTGGCATAAAATGACAATTCTTGCCTTCCTGTAAAAAGTCATGCCAAGTTTGGCATGCTGGCAGTAAAGACAAAGTTTATGCTGAGCTCTCCATGCTCGATTTCTTAGTAAAAGTCTTGATTAAGGAATACAACGTTAAAATCTTGTGCCAACTGTTATAACCAATCCTAATTGATAGGGGCTTACTCTCACCAGCAGAGCGCCACAAAACAGATAGGTTTGCACAAAGTATTTCTCTTTATAGCAAAAGCCATCTGTATGACAAATGTTTATGCCAAGCCCCTCCCAAGTATTGTGGGGGTGGGTTCCGACACAGCTGTTAGGACTATAATTTCAAATTTCCAACTGATTCCGAAATTTCCACGTGATTTCCAGATTTTTTTCCTGGCAGAAAAGCTATAGGTCAGTTTACTGAAGAAAAGGTATATAGAAATAATACAACGGGAAGTGTGAAATCGCGTATGTGCAAATTCTCAAACGATGACTCCAGGGAATTTTGTGGACACCTGGGTATAAGTATTTGTAGAGAAAGTCCTGCAAATGGAATGCCTAACTTGTATATATGGAGTGAGTTTGTACGGGTCACATGAGATTTCACATCCGTTTCTTTCCTACGTACCTAGCTAGAGCGTCTACTGGCCCTCCGATTTGTTGTTAGGGACCATCTAAGACACCGATATTCTGACAAAGAGGGACGGCTACAGATGTACTTTGTTTACTGGATGCAAGTACAAATCCTTGACTTATAGCAGTTGCTGTTCCAAGACGGCATCTGAAGATTAGAAATGTCAGACAAGAATAGTTTGACCGCTCATGTTTCTTGTATAACTCAACAGTGGCGGCAGTATGAAAATGTACAAAAATATGTTCTTTTTTCAGTAAGTATAGTGTCACATAGCTAACACTGTGCTGTGGCATGTCAGCTAATGACACTAAAACTTACTGAACAAAAATGGAATATAAGTTAATTAAAATCCCCAAATTTGACAGGTGTTTCTATTTCAATATTTTCAGACTGTCTTATTCCTGGGGAAATGCTTCACCAAATCCAATCCTTGCATCATTACTTCAAATTTCTGCAGTATCATGCAAAAAAGAAAAATCAGAGAGTGAGTAGACTCTCTATATATAGGGACGACGCGGATGAAATCTCAACGTGATCCGCGTACAAAACGACTAAAAACTGGGTGAGAATCACTCCCTAGGCCCTCAAAACATACTAGCAATA
>CASHTH010000659.1:0-53671 GCA_030341885.1 Geodia barretti
CACTACACACAGCCATGACCCTATGTTCCAGAGCCGCCATAATCCATATATTTAGGGGTCCACAATACTACGCTATACTATACTTTATATTGTACCTCCTTTCTGCGCATGTAAAAGCGATAACCCGCGTCCAAAGGGTCTCTAACGTTTCTGTTAGACAATGACACACGAATAATGTTGTGCATTGGTCTCGGGCTTGCTTACCTTTCATGAGAATGTTTTGTCCGTCGGTGAACGTGAGTCTTCCACGTCCTCTCGTGGTCCAGATAAACGGGCTCTCGTCCGTCAGGTCATAGAGTCTGAGGTCTTCTGACTTCACGTGTAGCACCTTCTCAATGTACTCACTCATCTATATACACAACAGAGGAGGTGGATTATTACACCCGATGGTGTCAGTTTCTTTGCTCTCTACTAGCAGCATCAGAGAGAATGTAGTGTTTGGGGCAACCTTTCACTGGAAACAGTGCACTGAATAAAATCAGGTCTAAGAGGCATTTCTTATCAGCATCCTGGCTTTTCACTGGTCCAACTTTTGAATGCAGTGGTTTCAGAAAATCGCCATTCACATTGTAGCACTGAAAAAAGGATGTTGGTATTCTCTGTTGGTTATACTTGGTAGCATGTTCCAACCAACACACACACAGTTCACACAGGTTGTATAGTATTATAACCTCAGCAACAGCAGTGGCACCAGTGAAGGCGGCATAGTAGTAGAGAACACGGCGAGGGAGTGGAGGCTGGATTGGCCCGCCGTCTGCCCCGCCCGGCCCCACCCCTGCCGAGCTAACGATGGGCGGAGTCGCCGGCTTGCTGGAGCTGATTCCGAGGGTTCCGAAGAAGGAGGGGAGGGGCCAGGGGAGGGAGGACTGCTTGCCGGCAGGGGGGAGGGTCGTGTGTCGGTACACCTTGAACTGGACTGGGTGGAAGTCAATGGAACCGTCTGCTCTCACCTACATATGCAGAGTAAAGCTAGGTTCACAATATGTTGCATTGCTCCGTAAATAAGTATGTACCAGTCGTGGGAGGGCGGGTCCTCCCTGGAGTCCAGCTGTGCCGTACCAGGAGGTAAACACCTTCCACACCACGACCGGGAGGAAGAAGAACGTCTCTCCCTCCACCAGCTCCTTCTTCAGAAACCCCCCTGAGATTCAGACATGCATTAGAGGTCAGGTCCTCCAAAAACGTCCAAAAAGTGACACACTAACTTGTTGGTGACTGAAGAGAGCCTATATACTAGTCTGAACCAGGGATTTATCAATGTGTCTATTGTGACTTGTGACGGGCGCTGCACATACCTTAATGTTCTCTATAATTGCCAAGCGCGTTAGCGTGAGGCAACTACTCCGGGTTGTATTCTCGCGATATGCGTACGTACGTGTCGGTCACGCTTAAGAATGTCAATTAGTCATGCTTAGGAATGTCAATTTCCGCCGTGCGCGCAGATTCGTAGGAAATCTGGAGCGCGCACACGAGCGACCTCAGTCGGACTGTTTACGCATTGGCTGGCAGGCGCGAGGCAAAATATGCGCGTGCGCATTCCTAGTACTAATACATATGCGCAAAATTGAACTAAACTACTCGATTCGCCTGCCAAAATGTGTTGCTTTACAGCGTATGTTGGTTGTGTGAGAAAAAAGGCACCAATGTCACTTTACTAGATACTCAGTACGGGATTAAACAATTTTTTAAAAACATGACTACATGTATGTATGTATATACTAAAGGTTGATACCTTCATTGGTAAGAGAGGTGACCTTCTTGTTGGTGGAGTCATGAACCAACAGACCGGAGTTATCAATGAGAGGAATGCTGTTCTCCACAGGCCCCGCCCCCTCCCTGCCGGCAACCACGCCCGAGCTCGCCTGACTCGGGCTGTCCCCCCAGTTCAGGGAGGAGAAGGACGAGTTTGGCGTCATCTGTCTCCCTCCTCCTCCTCCTTCTGCCACCGTCAGCAGTTCCACCACATCTTCCCCCCTCTCCACTAGCCCCGCCTCCCCTCCCATCCCGACTCCGCCCGTACCGGTGGGTGGAGTCTGAGTTGAAGCGTGAGCCTTGCCTGCCTCTAGTATCACCTATAGCAGGGGACGAAAAATATATCAATACGGAATACAGGCTGTGCATTGGCAGCAATATCTCTGCACATACAATATTAAAAGTGTGAACATTTGCAGATGGCTTTTTATGACTTGAGTAAAACAAGGCCTAAAAATATTTTTGTTCCTTGGCCATGAAGATTTAAAATGTGTTCATGAACCGCCCTCAACTTTTCCCCTCCCAAGTATAATGAAACACCACGCACACCTCTGGGACGTGCGTTGGAAAATATTTTGGTTTTGTTTGTGTACATATACGTATTTACCTGGGGCGAAGGAGCTCGGTGTTTCTTATGTCTGTGTTTGTCTTTCTTTTTCTTCTTCTTCTTGCCAGACGAGGCCGCATCGTTAGAACAAGGGTCCCCCTGGGTCAGCATCAGAATAACAAGAACCATGTTTCAGACAGGGTCAAATTTTTGATAAAAATATGTGGCAATAAAATTCTATATCTAAGGGATCGGAGAGGACACAGAATAGTCCATATTGTGTGCTTTGAAAAGAAAGAGCTGTCCTGGGTGTAGCTGACTTGTTTGCCTTGCCTTGCCTTTCTACCTCGCTACCAAGTTGTTGAGACATACACGAGTGTTTGTTTTGATAATTATATCTGCTACCAACTACTTTCGTCTAGGAGATGCATTATAGGGAAAAAGCAGTGTACACTGCCTCTTTAGTTCCAAACTGCACACCGGACTCACTATCGCTCTAAGATTATTCGATATAACCCTCAGTCATCAAGGCAAACAAGTCAGCTACACCCAGGACAGCTCTTTCAGTCATCAATATACGTATGTATGTATGTACCTCATATCCGGTGACTTTCCTCCACTGTTTGAACCACTCTCCATCAATGATGTACACCGTGTCGCCTGGCCTCAGACCTGTCTTGTGGAACCTCAGCATATACCCCCTATACAAACACAAACATCGTGTAATTAACACTTGCGGGAAATTTTGTTGGTGTCTTTCTCTGTGCGGCTGGCCATACAAAATTGTGGACGTATGCGCTCTTCAGCAGCAACAAAATGTAGCTACCATGGAAAGATAAAGAGTTGGCCATCGCTAGAAACTGAATTAAAGAATCAGAGATTGGAGAGCTTTTATCCTCCCGTGTGAAGCACAACCAACAATTCACACAACGCAAGGCTTAAAACAGTAGACCTCAATAAAATATCGTAGCAAAAGCTGGAATGTGGACTGTAGTAGCTCTGCTATGCTCAATCGCCCAAATTTACTGTATTAAGAGTGTATAATGACACTGACCCAATGACCATGGTTTCATCGGCCTTGGTGCGTGGCCTGAGCCCAAACCGCACGTGGCAGACTTGGTACAGGAGATGGAGCAGACTCAACGAGAGGGGTGTGGTCGACTCCGCCCACTTGAAGTACTCCTCTTCGTTCAAACAACCCTCCTGTGAGATGGACATACGTACAGTACATGTATATGAGGCAGCGTGTGGCACTATTAACATGCACACTATAGCTAACTGAAAACTTTCACAAAACTCTGGAAATCGAGAAATTATTTTCCATCTATTTTGCGATTGACGCATGCGCACAAGCAAATACTGCACCTGCATTTGCATGCTCGTGAAACTTTTTACTTTCGCGAAAAGTTGGTTTTGAGCAATACGCCAATGTTTTTTGAAGTGAAAGTTTTTAGTTTATTCGATGTGACATAATTATGTACGTGTAGGTACACAATGTGCATATTACCTTGGTTAGTGCAAATTTCTCCATAGCAGAGTTGACCGTTGAGTCCTAATGGGGGGGGAGGATCCCTTTTAGTTGGTGAACAACATAACAGCATGTAATTATTGCTACTTGGTTGGATAATACGTGTCATCTTTTGTAAAAAAGAACGGTACCAAAGGAACTGACTATGTCCTCAATATCCTCGGGAGTTTCCTCAGAGTTCTCTCTGACTATAGTCTGGAGGTGAGTGATGGCTCCAGTCAGCTCCTCCCGCGACAAGACTCCATCTCTGTCCTCGTCAAATATCTTGAAACATACTGTGAGATAGGGGGGGTGCCCACAAGGGAGAGAAGGAGAGAAAGAAAGAGAGGGATGTGAGAAACAAAAAGTCGTAAGTTGCAAGCTAAAGGAATAGAAACAGCTTCTTATGACATACACATGAAGAAAGAAGCAAGCGTACACCCTACACCCTTAGCATCTCCAGAAAAGGAGGGCGAGGCTATTACAAAGGCAGGAGCACTGAAAAAGTAGTATACCTTAAAGTCGGAATTTTTAGCGCTCTTAAATTTTAGCGATTTGGTCGCATACCGTATTTAGCGGGTAGAAAATTTAGCGATCTTACATTTTCCCGTATACTGTCATTGCTCATTAAATAATTCATGAGTCGATTGTAAAATTTCAGCGCTCGGTTAAATTAGCGATTTCGGGGTTACTCGCTAATATAGCTAAAATAAGTAGTCGCTAAAAATTACGACTTTAAGGTAACTGGTATTGAGAGATGCAAAATGGAAGGGAGGAAGGGAGAGAATAGCTCGCGAGCCATTCGCATTTTGCGTGCATGCGTCGAGGCGCGCGTATGTAAAGTGTTAGGGTGGCCTCGACACACGCGCACAAAATGCGTATGGTTCGCGAGACTAGGGATAGAGAGTGTAATAGTGTGCACATAGACTTACAGTTATGTTTCTCTCGGGGGGAGCTGCGGCAGGACCAGCCAACAGCCCTCACCATCTCTGCCAGGTCCAGCTGCCCGTCGCAGTTCTCATCAAATGCTTCAAACAAACCTAAACACACGATGACACATACAACAGAGAACAGTGCTGTAAGTCTAAACTACAATCCCAGCTAGTACACAGCTCTACAAGTGTGACTAAAGATGTTTAGCAATGAAGGTACCCCTCAGCGTGCATGCACAAGAAGGATTGTGTGCATATACTATATCACAATGCGCAACAAGCAGGCAAAAATGTGATGCTAATGTCTTTAGGACTGCATCGATTGGCCACTAAGTGACTGGTCAATCGATGCAGTTTTTCTGTGCATGCGTATTTCAACACATAATCACGTACACAGTGCACAAATCCCTGTTTTGTGAATATTTTCACACTGGCATGATAGTCTTTAGCAGACGTAGAGCTGAGGGGTTGTGTGTCAAAAGGGTGTTGTGTGTTCCAAGCAATGATCACTTTAGTCACAGATAGTTACGTTTGAGGAATTGGGAGTGAGTGAAGGAGGACCTGGTCCACTATATACCACTAATACTGGAGAGAGGGCGGCCCAATGTCTGGGAGTTTTGGTAGGTCGTCAGCCACTCATCTGAGGGCTGCGGTACCCGATATCTTCACTAATGTTCCGTGAGCTCCTCCATACACTCCCAGTACATTAAATGTGAGGGAGTGCGTAGAAATGTCTACAAAACTGGCGGCAGTTTATAAATTCACTGTACTGAATATGAACTGCTCAGTGAAGGTTCGTCAATGTTCCATGATATGGTACGATGGGAATATAGGTTGCAGACCACACATTTCACTAGTAGATGAGGAGGCTGGATGGACTTGTGCTATAAAAAGCCTCGCTTCTAGGCGAGAGTCAAGTTGAAGGCATTTGACATGGCTCGCCTCAGATATGGTGTGAGTATCTTTCTAGTCCTGATGCTGTGTGCCCACTTTTTCCTCGCTTATGCTGGTAAGTGAAGGAAGATAGTGCGCAGTTTCATAGAGTGAGTCTCTTCTTTTCTTCTTCTTTTTCCTTCCCTCCCCCTATTCTTCTTCTTCTCGTTCTTGCTCTTCTTTCGTCCCCCCCCCCCCTCTCTCCCATCACTCCAGCAGACTTCTCTAGTGAAAGGGAGCGAAGACAGGGAGAAGAGGAGGAGGGAGGAAACTCTAGCACCACAGCCTCGTGTCAGCTGGAGGCTATGAGAGGAAGAGACGGGAGAGATGGCAGATGGAATCAGGGAGAGAAGGAGAGAGGGGAGATGTCCGGCCTCTCGGTGAAATGGAACCAGAGGAGAGAAAGGGGAGTCAGGGATCCAAGGAGAAAAAGGAGAAGTAGGGGGTCCAGGTCCACAAGGAATATCTGGTCCCCATGGGTCACAGGGGGTAAAAGGAGAGAGGGGGGAGAAGGGAGATGTTGGTAGTCGAGGTTTTCATGGTCCCCAAGGTCTCCCTGGCCCATGGTCCCCAGGAGAGAAAAGCACAATGGAGATGAGGGGTGGAAGAGATCGTGGCAGTCTCATAGGTCCTGCACATTCTGGTGGTGTGTACTTCGCTGCAGGACCTCATGTCCTAATGCACTGGAACTGAAGTGGTCTACTCTCGGAAGAGCTGGGGCAGTCAGGTGGCTACGACTTTATCTGTCTTCCAAATGATCCCGAATACTCCTCCAGTAATGGTAGTGGATCACTTTATGTCTATGGAGTGGGCTATGAAAATCATCCAGATGCAGTAAGTGGTGCTGTTCCATGTGCAGTCTGCTACTCCTCTATCAGAGCCACTGTTATGATGATTCCTGCCAAACTGACCTGTCCTACACACTGGACCAGCGAGTACACCGGATACCTCATGAGCAGTAACAATCGACAGAGCAAACACGAGTGTGTGGACAAGAGCCCAGAGACTCTCAGTGGGGTTTATGACTATCAGTTCTATCCACTACATGTTATCTGTGGCCATGGTCTCTCTTGTCCTCCCTACAGTTCTGCTAGCAAAGCTCTCACCTGTGTTGTGTGCAGTCGCTAGACAAAAATAACTTGGCCTTAGTATGGTGAACTTTCCGTAGCTTCACATAGTCATGTATGTACATGTATTATTTCATGTTAAAGTGTTAGATACTATTAATTGTGAGTGAGCAACCAGTTTGTACACAACTCTACTGTGACTAAAGATGTTTATAGCAATGAAGGAAATTGTAGCATCCCTCAGCGTGCATGCACAAGAAGGATTGTGTGCACACACTATGCCACAATGTGAAACAAACAGGCAAAAAGTGATGCTAATGTCTCTAGGACTGCATCCATTGGCCACTAAGTGACCGGTAAAGAGCTCTGCCTTATGTCACCTTATAACAGGTTTATTTTTAGGTCAATTGATGCAGTTTTTCTGTGCATGCGTATTTCAACACATATTCACGTACAGTGCACAAATCCCTGTTTTGTGAATATTTTCACACTGGGATCATAGTCTTTAGCAGACGTAGAGCTGAGGGGTTGTGTGTCAAAAGGGTGTTGTGTGTTCCCAGCAGTCACTCTAGTCACAGATAGTTACGTTTGAGGAATTGGGAGTGAGTGAAGGAGGACCTGGTCCACTATATACCACTAGTACTGGAGAGAGGGCGGCCCATTGTCTGGGAGTTTTGGTAAGTCGTCAGCCACTCGTTTGAGGGCTGCGCACCCGATATCTTCACTAATGTTCCGTGAGCTCCTCCATACACTCCCAGTACATTAAATGTGAGGGAGTTCGTAGAAATGTCTACAGAATTGGCGGCAGTTTATAAATTCACTGTACTGAATATGAACTGCTCAGTAAAGGTTCGTCAATGTTCCGTGATATGGTACGATGGGAATATAGGTTGCAGACCACACATTTCACTAGTAGATGAGGAGGCTGGATGGTCTTGTGGTATAAAAAGTCTCATTTCTAGGTCAGTGTCTAGTGGAAGGCATCTGCAAAGGCTGGACATGGCTCTCCTCAGATCTGGTGTGAGCATCTCTCTATTCCTGATGCTGTGTGCCCACTTTTTCCTCTCTTCTGCTGGTAAGTGGCGTGCAGCTTGGTGGAGTCTTCTACTTCCATTTCCCCTTCCCCTCCTTCTCCTTCTTCTCCTACTTCTTCTTCTCGTTCTTCTTCTTCTTGCTATTCTTCCTTCCCTCACCCCCCTCTCTCCCATCACTCCAGCAGACTTCTCTAGTGAGAGGGAGCGAAGACAGGGAGAAGAGGGCGAGAGGGAACTCTAGCACCACAGTCTCATGTCAGCTGCAGGCTATGAGAGGAAGAGACGGCAGAGATGGAAGAGATGGAATCAGGGGAGAGAAGGGAGAGAGGGGAGATGTCGGGCCTCCTGGTGAAAATGGAACCAGAGGAGAGAAAGGGGAGTCAGGGATCCAAGGAGAAAAAGGAGAAGTAGGGGGTCCAGGTCCACAAGGAATATCTGGCCCCCAGGGTTCACAGGGGGTAAAAGGAGAGAGGGGGGAGAAGGGAGATGTTGGTAGTCGAGGTTTTCATGGTCCCCAAGGTCTTCCTGGCCCCACTGGCCCCCAGGGAAAGAAGGGGGACAAGGGAGAGAGGGGTGAGAAGGGAGATCGTGGCAGCCAAGGTCCTGCTCATTCTGGTGGTGTGTATGTTCGCTGGGGTAGGACCTCATGTCCTAATGTCACTGGAACTGAACTGGTCTACTCTGGAAGAGCTGGGGGCAGTACCTAGGTGGTACTAACTTTATCTGTCTTCCAAATGATCCTGAATACTTCTCCAGTAATGCTGGTGGATCACTTTATGTCTATGGAGTGGGCTATCGGAAGTCATCCAGCCGGAGTCAGTGGTGCTGTTCCATGTGCAGTCTGCTACTCCTCTCTCAGAGCCACTGTCATGATGATTCCTGCCAAACTGACCTGTCCTCCACACTGGACCAGCGAGTACACCGGATACCTCATGAGCAATAATAGTCTACGTAGCAAACACGAGTGTGTGGACCAGAGCCCAGAGACTATCAGTGGGAGTTCATCCTATCAGTTCTATCCACTAAGGGTTAACTGTGGCAATGGTCTCTCTTGTCCTCCCTACAGCTCTGCTAACAAAGCTCTCACTTGTGTTGTGTGCAGTCGCTAGACGAACCTTTGAAATAACTTGGCCTTAGTATGGTGAACTTTCCGTAGCTTCACATAGTCATGTATTTACATGTATTATTTCATGTTAAAGTGTTAGATACTATTAATTGTGAGTGAGCAACCAGCTTCCAGTGCGCGACTTGCACCGATAACAAACGGTTCCTCATAGTTACTGTACATGCAGTGGCATTCCCTGCCTTCTATGGCATAAACACACAAGCATAGAGACACTGATAAAATGGGCGTGGCCTATGCAAAGGTCAGATACACAATTCAGAACACTACGAATCATCACTTTGCTCACCAATAACACTCCTCCTCATAAACAAACAACAGCCAACAATTTGAACCTTACCTCTACAGAGAGGTTCGGGGACAGGAGGACTGGCGTAGAAGACAAAGGTCTCCAGATCAAATCTTGAGCCGCCGCCTGTGGTGATGCCAGACTTGAGACTCCAGTAGGTTCGCTCCAGGTCCATCACCTCCTTCTCTGAGACTGGTTTTGGAGGAAGAGGGGGAGGGGGAGGAGAGGGAGGAGAGGGAGAAGGGGGAGAAGGGGGAGGAGGGGGAGGAGAGGGAGGGAAGAAAAGGAAGCAGGGGAGGGATGAAAAACGGGAAAGAGGGCAGTGGGGTTACATACAGATACAGGGTTCTTTCCATGGGGAGTGGGGTGAGGGGTCAAACTCTTTAAAATGTTTTGGCTAAGCCCGAATCAACTTGCCCCTGTTGGTATGCAAGTTAACCAACAGAAAAAGCGACGTGAATCTACTCAATGACTGTCCGCTTTCTGACCACTTTAAATGTGTGTGCCGTTCCAAGAGGGAGAGGGAGAGAGAGAGAGAGTGGGAAAGAGGAAATGTGCCGTGGTTAGTGAGCCTCCCTGACACAGGGGGCCCAGGGAGACTGTCAGACCACGAACCATCACTAGGGACGTTGCTCTGGCATTGACAACTGCCACAGGCCTCACTGACCAGTGACCAGTGGAAGCAGGTCATGCCACACCCTTGAAACCTGTATATAATACCCCAACCATTTCCTTGAATCCCACCCCTGAAATGTAAGAAAACATTTTCCTTTCCCCCAGAGCAGTTTTTCGCATTCAGTTCCAGAAATAAAGGTGTCCGGGGTTCCACTTTATAGTCTACTGCACAGAATCGTTTTTTAGGGCCAACCAAAATGTATGTAAAGGACCGTCCGTATGGCCGTTCAGGAAACCTGTGAAATGACTCTCCGCAAAATTCTTATGTATACTGCCACTAAAACAGGAACGTCTTCTTCTCCCTGATAAGTGGGAGGCAACCACGACATCTGTCTACTGAAAACAGTGGTTAATATATATAACTAGTAGGCGAATGCATGGCATTTTTGGCGAGCGGGAGCGACCACAAGTCGATATGTACAACTAATTCAGAACAGAAGAAAACTTTCCAGGGAGAAAACCGGTGGCAAACATGAACTTTGCAGAGATAAAGATTTCGCGTTTGCTCTCTTCCCCTACTGTACAAAAAGGGTCTCCTAATACGAATTATTCTCTCTCACACAAACACACACACACACACACACTCCGGCAAGGGTTTAGAACTAAAGGCCTTTCAAGGTGTGTAATGTTACATCATATATACCTCCGTGAAGCTGCCCCAGAGTCTGGTAGAAGGAAGGAGGGTCAGGTTCCCCCACTAGAGAGAAGCCACTCTCTCCCGGTACCAGAAGCCACCTGAGTTGCATACACAGACATACAGCACCATAATAGCATATCTACCGCACCATGATGATGTACATGTACATGTGTCTCTAATGCAGTATACATAGGGTAGAAAGGAGATGGAGAAAGACAAGACAAGACTAAGGAGGAACGTAGAGAGAGGATAGAATACATGTGTGGATGAGTGGAGGAAGAGATGAGAAGGGGCAAAGAAAGAGAGAGGGGGAGAAGGTTTAGAGATCTCAGGGGAAGAGAGGGAAAGAGGGAAAGGAGACTGGGGGTGCAGGGAGAGAGAGATCTCACTTTGTGAAAGAGGAGAGGTTTGAGTGCCGTTTGACCCACTCCTCAAACTCTCTGACGGTGCAGAGTGGATCCCTGGTGAACAGAGTGTCCAGGTCGACGGGTGTGTAGCCTCCCGCGTCGCAGGCGGCCACCATCTTGTCGACTGCCTCTCTCTCCACCGAGTACCCATCAACTGACAGCAGCAGAGCCAGAACTGGGAGGGAGGGGCAGGAAATGATCTCGTAAAAACACCAGCAATTTCAGGGTCATGGTACAGCACAGGGTAGAGGTTCCTCGATAGTATTCCTCCTCATCCTACAGAGGAAACTACGTAGACTAGCTGACCAATCAGATTTGAGTATTTCAAACGGCCGTACTCTAAACACTGTTAGAGATTTACACACATGCAATCCCAATGAGTGAATTTGTAAATCCCCAACACAATCATTATGCACATGTACGTCCAACGGCACTAGGTATGTGTCATGTATAGGACATGATTCAGCAATCGTACATATACACATAGTGTCTACATATGTATAGGTGACATATGCATGTAAATAAACAATGAGGTTTGCAAGGCACACATGTAATATTCATGATTGGTACATAGTCAGTACAGTCATAACACAGCCAACAGTAACTTCGAATTTCTTCTCCACGCAATTTTGTAGGCAGGTTGTAAATTTTGTACAGAAACCACGAAAGTTGGTGGAATCTTACTCGCAACCAAATTGTGAACGTTTCTTCCTCAAAAGTGTCCCGCTATACGGTATACTATGTACGTACGTATGTATACATGTAATAGTGTCCTCACATTTTGCCTTTTCGTCCACGGAGCCGTGGGCCAGCAACGCCAGTCCACACACCAGGTCTTTCAGGGACAGTCCCTTTTGAGTCCCTCCGAACCCACGATACAGCTCCTGTGGGGGGCCACCACGGAGTGGAGTGAACACACGATATAACAGGAATATTTTCACTCCACGTTGTCGTTAGAGTGGGGATTTGCTTTCAAGATCAAGTTACGATTTAATGCAAATACCCACAAAGTAGAGTTTAGGGAGTCACCTTTTTACAATTTAGGATTGTAATGCCAATACAACTACACCTTGGTACGATAAGTATGTATATGTTGCAGTGCCCAGACAGGACAGCATGAGCCTGTAAGGGCAAATGCTGTCCTGTCTGGGTACTGCAACAGGTTTGTTGGATATCCCTAGGCAACCGACATGTATGAACCCAGATAATTAGATGAGCCCTGTTGGATATCCCTAGGGAAATGACATGTATGAACCCTGCTTGCACAAGTAGGATTGTATAGGCTGATAAAATCTCCCAGTACCTATGTAGCTTCATACATGTCGGTTGCCTAGGGATATCCAACAAAAGATATTGCTAGTTACAACGTAAAGAAACTGTACTTAGTGCAGCATAATTACCCTTCACCCTAGGACCATACACACCTACAATGTACATATACCCACTGCAATAGAATGGATGCACACTATCATGTGAGGGGGTCATAGGGACCTTTGAATCGCTGTATAATGCGACGTTGGTACACACACCTGTGTGCATTGTTTAGAAGATCTAAGAAAAACGGTATGAAAAATTCAGACAAGTGGGAGAGTTAACTTGCTTGCCTATAATGCTAATAGTATGGTTATTAAGTATAAGGACATACATAAGATACTAATATGTCAAGGCTCACTTTCAAAAACCGTCTTTGTCTTGAGTATTTGTTTATACACAGCACATTTCCAAAAAAAGAGGATAAACAAAACTCCCTATCATAGCCCCATACACCTATGATGCTAGGTACCACGTCCATCCTTATAATAACTACAACATCTAGAGTTCACTGCTCCCATAATACCTCAGCTAATTTGGAAGGAACGATGTCACCCAGAATGTCCCTGGAAAAGGTGCTCTGTGGGAGGTACCCCGTTGTCGCGAACGATCGCCTGAACGTCTCCTCAATACGAGCCAGGACTGGGGGATCAACTACAGAGAGAGAGAGAGAAAGAAATAATTCCGCTAGATATTATGATGGGATACTTTGTAAAGTAAACTACCGACAAAGAAGGAGGCATTAGAGAACTGGTATTATACACAACGATGGTATGGGAAAGATACTCTGTAAGGCCAACAATAAATCACAGGATCATAATGTGGAAAATAAGCACCCTTCACGTACATGGACAGTTTCTTTGATAACTGTTATGTGTGATTTATAAGGGCCGCCAGCATACAGTAAGGGATGAATCAATGAGTTGTGATTGGAGGTGAGACTCAATGTATAGCGGTACTCACTTCTCCGGCAGGCCTCCTCGTAGGAGAACGGTACTTGTCTCGATTTCCCAGCTCCCATGTCTCGCCTCTGACCCTTGGCTCTACCGGTGGAGACCAGCATACGAACGGTAACCACGAATACAGCAGTGATCGCCACAAAAGACACACTAGACGTGCTCAAAACTGTCATAAACTGAAGCTAGTATCTACGGGAGAAACGTGCGCTATAGGTGGTAGCGTATACAACATGGCAAACTCAGTTATGTGTGAATGCTGGATTCGGGGCCAGCAGCACAAAATGCGTGGATCAAAGTACCTTTCAGTGCACTGGGTCACTGCTGAATTGCATGGAGTCGAGCGTGCAGGGAGTAGAGAGGTCCAGGCCACGTAGTAAACTGATCCACCTTGATCTTTCTCTCCTCGGTCAAGGTTGTTGTCATGTGACCCAAGTCCAGCGCACGTGCCTAGCAGCGTGGTCAACTATACACACCCCAGAGCAGCAAAACAGAAAGATATTTAGACTACACAGACGCGATATTCGAAGGTATGTTGCTGTTTTTTCTCTTGTCCGTACTTCCAGGAAATGTACAATGCACAAACCGTCTTTCGCCAGCTTGTTACGGAGTTGTGTTGGGATAACTCTATTTGTTGCGCACCTACAGTACGACTGTTCTCGGCAATGTCTCCTAAAAAGCGAAGACGGAACAGAAATACTGGTGAGGCAATCTGCATGTAATAACTTGTAGGCGCTAGATGGGTCTTTCACTGGCTGTATGTATATGCAGATAGCAGTCATGGTAGTGAGAATGCTGCACCCAATAACCATGTGGTAGAGACTGCGCCATCATTGCAAACACCGACTTCTTCGCTGGAGAGGCAAAGCAGCAGATGTACGTTACATGTGTGGGTGTACACCACGATAGGTCATCTGGTAACATGCTGTGAAACACAGTTTTCATTAGTTTGTGAATTCATGACCAGAATGCACTTGACTGTGTCTGATTTTTCTACTGCACAACGTGACTAAACGCAAATGTGCTACGTATTGTACAGTGGAATATCTCTCTAAGGACACCCTTTAATTGAGGGCACCTCTACGATCTTCCCCTTAGAACACTTCCCGCACTCAATCAACCCCTGAAATTAGGACTAAAGACCCTTTTCTTTCCCCCAAGAACAGTTCTTTCGTGCATTTCGCGAAAGCCACCTCTCGGAACACACTGCTGATTCTGTCCCATTGGGTGTCTGGAGGGTTCCACTGTACTTATGTAGCTCTCTCCCTGCATTACTTCAACAGCTCCGGAAGTGGAGGCCCTGAGAGGGAGCCAGAAGAAGGAGCGGTCCAAATTGGTTCTCTGGAGGAGACCAGTGCAGACTGTTCACTGCTTCTTGTGGGAGCTTATTTACGAGGCACGGCGACTTACCTACGGGTCAGTTGCCAAGGGTTTTCGAGCAATTTGCCCCCTGAAGATGGTTTGCCCCGAACTGAATCAATAAGTAGGTGCGTGTAGTGCTAGCTTGATTCCTTCTCAAAGCCCAATTTTTGGCCCCCTGATATAAAAAATCATGGCTACTATTTCGTTTTCCCATTGCACAGCATTCTACAGCACAAAGTGAAGGTCACTCTGTTCATACTTCTACTAGTGGTTTACCTTGCCAGTCACTACCTTGATGGTCCTCACCAACCGGTAAGCTTGTACAAAGAACAGCAGTTTATATCAAAGGAAATGCGTTGGCATGTATGTACATATAAGGGCTAAATTCAGAAAATGTTGCTAAAAACAGTACCGCAATTGCATTTGCAATTTTGCCAATCTTGCACCAAGTCCTATGATCTTAGTCTTATATACTACCACATTCCCTTAGCATTCTAATATTTTGATTCTCTGTGTTTCTGTCGTTGCAGTTTGTGTTGCGACAGGAGCGGAAGATGTTGTGGTGGGGCTACTGGGTGGGGCTGGGGATCCTCTCCAGCGTGGGACTTGGCACCGGTCTCCACACCTTCATCCTCTACCTGGGACCCTACATCGCCTCCGTCACCATCGCCGCCTTCGACTGCGAGTCTGTCGACTTCCCCGAGCCCCCCTACCCTCTAGAGTGAGACCTGCACTTAGTAACCCTTCTTCTAGCTTCTTTGCTCTGCAAGAACCTTCTCCTTACCATTTATAAACCTTCTGCTGAGCCTCTATCTACTCCTTTATATTCGTGTTGTGTATGTGGTGCAGTATTGTGTGTCCCGAGGAGCCAAGTCTGTATCCAGTCACGTTCTGGACTGTCATGAGCAAAGTTCGGTGGGAGTCCTTCATGTGGGTAGGTGACCCTCACCCTGTCGTTACCCCTCATTTTCTCCCCTCCTCCCTCTCAACGTGGACAGGGGGCAGGGACGGCTCTTGGAGAACTGCCTCCTTACTTTATGGCAAGAGCAGGTACATGTGGCTCACGTCCATTTGCACAATGGGTGCTCTATTATCTACAGCTATTCAGCATGCACTCATACATTGGACATGCATACTAAATTTTTACACTTTGACCAATGTCTTTAACAAACACTAGTCACTTGGTACCACTGCACTGACCCTTGAAGTGTGTTTAGGTGTCAACCAATCAACTGTTCTGGTGTCTCAGTGAAAAGTGATTGGTGTTTGTTAGGGGAACCCCCTACAATGGACCCTCCAATAAAGGACTCTTGGTTCTACTGCCCTTTACTTCTACCCAAATAGGGAAACTTTTGAATAAAGGACACTTTCAATGTCCCATTGGTTTCACTGTATATGCATACGAGAGGCAATAGGTAGCAGTTTGCCCCAAGTTCCTAAGAAGACACCCTATACAGTCACCAGTAAATACACATTATAAAGTGTTCGTTTTCACTGAATGCAGCGAGATTATCAGGTCACGAGGAAGAGGATCCTGACTATGAAGAATTGGAGGCTGTCCTCCACTCTCAGAGAAAGGTAACCCCAAAATTATGTTCTCTCGATGTAGGCAGTGTGTGCATATTGTTTGTCAATTCTCTGTCCTTAGCCCTTGGCGCACATGCACTTTAATGCTTGTCAGTGTCAGTAGGTAGAGTGTGTTGTTGTGGTGGTGTGCAGGACCCACTAACCAGAGCGAAGAAGGCAGTGCACCGACTGGTGGAAAGAGTTGGCTTCTTCGGCATACTGCTCTGTGCCTCAGTGAGACTTACACACACACACACACACACACACACAGTCTCTAGCACAGGAGAGCTCTTCCTCCCACATTTATATACCTTGTCTATCAATTGTTCACTAGTACAACTATTATTGGAGACATGGTCATTCTAGTATACACTGTACTCTATACAGCTATAAAGCATGGTCATTGTAGTATACTTGTACTCTATACAGCTATAAAGCATGGTGGGTGTGTCCCTGTGCAGATACCCAACCCTCTATTTGATCTGGCTGGGATAACCTGTGGCCACTTCCTCATACCTTTCTGGACTTTCTTTGGAGCTACTCTCATCGGAAAGGCCGTCATCAAGATGCACATACAGGTATCTATATATACTGTGCTCCGTCGGCTTTCTTCCGTGTTCTTGTTGAGGATCATACTGGTATATAAAAGATATGCTGCGACAATTGAAAGCAATGCACAAGTGAAAATTGACACCTGCGCGCAGAAAAACCTAATGTTTGAGTGTTTTGTGTACAATTACTCTTTGCTTATTCGACTACGTTCTGTACGATTGGCTGAAGTTTGTAACTCATCTCTATTCTTTTCCAGAAAGTGTTTGTCATATTAGCGTTCAGTGAGCACCATGTAGAGCTGATAGTAGACTTGATAGGGTAAGGACTCTAATATGTTGACTATATGTAAAGTGTCTTTCTTGCTCTACAGTAAGGTGCCATACATTGGTCCATACGTGCAAGCTCCATTCAGTGACTATCTGGAGACTCAGAAGCTGAAACTGCACAGAAAACAAAGCTCTCCTCATGAAATGGTGAGTCTCACTATAATATTATAGCTAGTAGGTGACACTGCAGTTTTTATGTGAGGCAATGTTGTAGCATCTACAGTTGTCCATATTTGAAGGTAAAATGTGAAGCAGAGTGTAGCATTTAGAGGTCATATATACAGTTGTCCATATTTGAAGGGCGTTCGACTTTTTTTTACTAACGTTTTGCTGCAATTGTGTCTGTTATCTCTTGCAGCGTACCAGTCTTCTGTCAAAGATATTTGGAGGCTTTATGTTTCTGATGATTGTCTACTTTATCGTGTCCATCGTCCACTCGATGGCGCAGAACTTTGCCAGACGCCGTGACGAGGCGGAGGTCCAGAAACTTGTAAAATCGAGAAAGACTCGCTGACATATTGCGTGTCAGAGGAACCAGAGTATACATATAACATGGCACTACTGCAGGTTACACTAACATACTCTCTCTGTCATGTCAGCCCGCAACCAAACATGTGATGATGTTATTATTCATTTGATGAAACTTTTCCAGGTCACATAACTCAGAGTATTCCTACATTAATACTATGGGCTTTACTCAGAGTATTCCTACATATTAATACTATGGGCTAAACTGACTGCATATTGAGAGTTACATGTGCATACGAAACCATAGGACAAGCCTGCGTAGGTTGATATACGTACCAAGTTTTCAGTGGTAAAAGGAAGTCACGATTGTGTTGCATTTATAGAGGTCCAGCAGAAAAAATCTGCTGATCGACGACAAAATGTGCCTCGAAAATTTATGGTCCAGTGTGAAATCGCTTGAATTTGGTATTCGTAGACAGTACAATTCCAAAGCTGTCACACAACAATGATTTAAAATGTCCAACTGCCACACGCATGGGAATCCTCTACTTTCTTGTCAGGCCCGTTGATCTGAACAACGTCACCTGAAACACAAGCCAGACACATCCACTGCTACCACCCAGTGCCGGTTAGGCAAACCTTGTCAATGAGGTCCTGTGATAGTTCTTGTGCCTCCTGCAACAGTTTCAAGACATCCGCTAGCCAAGGCACTTTGGACTTGACCTATATACATACACACAATGCAGTGAGAATGAGAGATCCCATAATGCTACTGTTGGAATGGCAAATAGATTTCACTGTGGTATATACAACAGACTTTCCACTTACTTGTAGTTGATTGACAACCTCGTATACATTAGACCCATACTCGCTGGTGGAAGAAAGAAAAGCACTATATAAGTCACAGTTGAGGTATAAAGTAAAGCTCACAAAGTTGCTCCAATCCACTGAGTGTCGGAGTCACACACACCACTGCTTCTCTGACTCTGTCCCTGTACAACAGAACTTCATACCTACCAAACAGAACTCCATTCCTACCAAACAGAACTCCATACCTACCAAACAGAACTCCATACCTACCAAACAGAACTTCATACCTACCAAACAGAACTCCATACCTACCAAACAGAACTCATACCTACCAAACAGAACTCCATACCTACCAAACAGAACTCCATACCTACCAAACAGAACTTCATACCTACCAAACGAACTCCAAACAGAACTCCATACCTACCAAACAGAACTCCATACCTACAAACAAAACTTCATACCTACCAAACAGAACTCCATACCTACCAAACAGAACTCCATACCTACCAAACAGAACTTCATACCTACCAAACAGAACTTCATATAATTATACCTACCAATTCACGAAGCACAAGCAGGTATATATAGTATTGAACTAGATACCCAGTATTTTGAACAGCACAGGACTATATTATATGTACATTCTTTTGAAGCCGGCAAACGCATACGACACAAGGTTTAAATCTGCACTCTTTGTCCCTCAAATAACTCTACCTAGTTGTGAAAAATTTTCCCTCGAGGGCTTTGAATGGCATTGTATTACTGACGAAGGTGACATTTGTCTTACTGAAGAAGGTCTTTTGGCACTCGGTGCAACAATGAGGACAGTCAAGACCAGGTAGACTGAGCTGATGTGGAAATGGAGGGCCAGGTCTTCTGGTAGCTCTGGCTTCATGTGACTCTAAAACAAAGGAACAGTCGCTGCTAATAATGGCCATTCTATCAGCACGGGAGAGGATTTGAGTGTATACTTTCTACACTTCAGGGTCACTCTAATACCATCAGCTTGGTGTTGCAAGGCCATATTGGTCGTGAAAATTGGTGCCAAACCAAGTACCCCTATAAGGTCTTTCTATACACACAACCCAACTGCCAAATGATGGAAAACACATCGCTAATACTTTCCTCTGCCTCATTGGTGTCCATACTGAGGCTTCAAATGTGCATGTGAACTGACTCTGTTTTCTGCGGTGTAGAGGTCCTGCACATTGGGCAGCTGTGGGACTATGAGCATCTCTTCCGCAGCTCTCAGAGACGAACAGAGTCCGCTGAAACTCTGGTGTATCTCGTCCGGCGTCCGCAGACTCTCCCCGCTCTGTCGTATGACGCCAAACTTGTCCCTTGCCAGCTGGAAGAAGTTCGCCGAGTCCTGGATCTGTCTGAGTTTCACGGCTGCGTGCTCTTTGATGAACGTCTTGAGAGCCTTGCTTCCCCTGCCGCTGTCGGGGTAAGCAACCTGAACTCTATGAGCTGCATACTAGATGCCAGAGTTGACACGCAGCGTGATCTCAGCAACACAACTACATACACACAGAGTTACACACATACTACGTTACGCACATTTTCAGTCTAGCACCAGAACACACCCAGACTCTGACCAAGGTGAACCCGGGTTACTTACTGGATGTTGAATTGCTTACTTTACGTAAGTGGTGTTACCTATGGTGGTCAGGTGGGTGCAGACTTACTGCTTTTAGTATCTTGTCCCCACTGACTGCTGCCAGGCAGTAGACACCATCTCCCCTGTGAAGGGACACATGCCAGTAGTCACATAACATTCTAGAGTCACTACCCTACTACTGTGTGTGTGTGTGTGTGTGTGTGTGTGTGTGTGTGTGTGTGTGTGTGTGTGTCAACAACTAATGATCTAGATGGAAGTTTTATGAATGACTTACTGCCGTGGAGAGCTCAGAAGGATGGGCCTGTGATCTGCACCTGAATTTATTACGGCGTCAATAAATCTTTGCCACAGCTAGCCACAGGCAAATTCCATATTATACTGAGACGTAATGTATCTTACCTCCCGCGGGTTGCAAGACCGTTGAAAACTTCTTGAGGCAGTCCTGTAGGATTTCACAATATCTGTAAATTCCACTGGTTAGCTTATATATACCTGTATGCATTTATTAATTGTTTCGACTTTCTGCGTGTACTCGTACTCAAGAAGCCACTGAAACTCCTTCTCCTAACAGAGGTAATAGAGAAATAGCTAGATTGACTGGACGAAATAGGTATGGTGTTGCCGTAAACCCACCAGAGCTTCGTACTCTCTCTGACGCTGCTCGTCCACTTGAGCATCCAGCTGTATCCGGTTTGCTAACCTGGGAACCACGCCGGCTGAAGAACTCGCCATGATCACGGTTCTTCGTCCGTCTCTTCCACGACGACCCCTTTGACCTCATGTACATAAGCGCGTGCGCTAGTTTAGCATAAAATTGGAGGCGGGGCTCGCAATGGCGGCGCTGGCAGTCTTCTGTTGGCTTTTGCTGGCAGGTTATGGTTTGAGAGGAGCAGAGGCTCAAACTTGCCCGTGTGCTGGATGCGGCACTGACACGATTAGCTGCACCGCCCTTGGACTGACGTCTTTCCCAAACATCCCGGTCGCCGATCGACAGCAGGTGGAATATCTGTGAGGAAAATTTAGCTAGTGTGTCTCTTCCGAGTGTACGTTTATGTTGTCGTTTGCAGCTATATCAATCTGAACGGTCTTACGTCGCTTTCCGTTGATGACTTTGCGAACTTCACCTCATTGAAAGAACTGTAAGCTTTCACTAAAGCTTTGTCCATCAAAAAGCTAAATGAGGTCTTTTCCAGGTATATTTCTTCAAACAATATACAGGCTATTGAACCAGGGACATTTTCTCCTGTAACCCAGCTTACGATAGTGTAAGTATAATGGCACAGAATGACATGTAATGAATGTTCTATGTAAACAGTGAGTTTCAAGATAACCAGCTACAAGAACTTCCTCGGTCTCTTTTCACAAGTGCACCTAACCTTACATCAATGTAAGAAGTATTGTGCTAGGAAATCTAGTAAAACCTTGTTTTTCTGATCGATGTATGTGTATCTAGTAGAGATTTACGGACGATTTTGTATTCAGGGAATAACTGCTGTTTTTACAGAGATCTAACAAACAATCCCAATAAACTGTGACTGTGCCCTGCGCTGGCTGCCACGTTTCCTGAGCTCCTCTCAGTTTACTGGAACATTACTTGGAGCATGTAGCTCTCCTCCCAGTCTGAGCAGTGTCGAGATCGTTGATCTAACAGAGGAGCAGCTTGTTTGCGGTATATATACTAGAGCACCAGCATCATAATGTCTCTTACCTCACTGTCTTCTGGCTTCAGATTGCCCCCAAGAGTGTGTGAATGGATTATACGATGTATCTGTGGGTCAGTGTGTCTGTAATGATGGCTACACGGGGGGAAACTGCAGTTCTGGTAAGCTGTAGCTCTATTATGACAATTTATCTGTAGCTAGTAAAACCTCTATAAGTATCACTGTGCATGCATATTGGTTGTGTGTTGCAGCCTGTTTGCCAGGGACGTATGGAGCGGGCTGTCTACAAAACTGTAGTTGTGCGTCAGAGAACGAAGTGTCTCCATGTGATCCTACAAATGGGACCTGCCACTGTCTCCCTGGTTTCGCTGGACCTCATTGCCAAGGCGGTCAGTTGACACTTCTCTGTATATATCCCATTATACATAGCCACAGTGTGTGTTCTTACGCTTATAGAGTGTCCAGAGGGATATTTTGGTCAAGATTGCACAGAGGAATGTCTTTGCCAGAACGGAGGTCTCTGCCACTCTGTAACTGGTGTCTGTGCCTGTATGACAGAGTGGAGCGGAGCTTACTGCAACATTAGTGAGCATTTGGTGTAGAGGGATGTCACCCATAACAAGTTACGTGTTCTACACTACAGGTTCATGTAGTGATGGATTGAGAAACAACAATGAGACTGGTGTCGACTGTGGAGGCAATATTTGCCCACCGTGTCCAGCAGAGGTTAAGACATGGGCACCATTCACTCCATAGCTATGCGTGTGTTATTAGGTCATATCTGTACAGGAGTGTAGAGACGGCAGTGATTGCGAAGAAGGACAAGTGTGCCTCGGAGAATACATCCATCCATCAAACCTTCCTTATCCAGTCTCAGATCAACTAACCTACCACTGTGGTATACATAATGAACTGGCTGCGGCTCTTGCATTTTCAGTAAAAAAATGTCTCCCCCTTGCAGTTGACAAAGATTTTCCCGGAGAACGAATTCTTCAAAAATTCAGAGTAAACACTGGTTCTATTATATCACGGAAGAGACTGCCTATGGTGGTACATGGTTGTGTGGTGTGTGTGTAGGATGCTCTGCGGGGTAGGACGGAGGCACTGTCAGATGTGAGTCCACAAGCCAACCTCTCAGTAGTGGAGTCCAGTGTTCAGAGAGAGATTGAGACTCAGTTTGAGGTGAGCTACTATACTATATTATGATGTAGCTATGAACATGAGCTTTAAGTGTGGAGGGGAGATGGGTCTTAGCTCGATATGCTAGTGAATACTGATGTGTTGACCTGCAGATTGAAGAACCATTGGAATCCGTGACGATATCTACTCTAGAACAAGAGCAAGGTGACCCACTCTATCAGGTATAATTATACCAACATTTCAATGCAATATTACACCATCTCTTGACAACAACCAGGCAAGTATCCAGTGGAAATTGAATACTCCAGGAGATAGTATGGAGACGGTTGTTCAACAGATGATTTTCAACGTCGACAATGGACTGCTGAAAGGAACAGTACTCATAAATAGAGAAGACAAGAAAGTAATATTGAACATTTAAGGAATGAACACCTGTACATTTATACACTTGACATGAAAGCAATGTATATGCACCATCATACTGACACAATTAAAACACTGAGCATAAGAGAGATGGCATGGAGCAAGTGTTCAGTTCAGTCTACAGTTGATTCTGAACCTCACGTAGTACTTTCCTCTGTAGCGAAAAGAAGTAGACAATATATGTCAAATCCTAGTTTTTGTGGCAAACCTGTGTGAGAATGTTACTCTTCCCACTCGTCTTCTTCTTCCGATCCTTGTGATCTGGAAGATTCCAGTCAGCTGCTGCCTGGTCGGTAAATGGGTCCCCTCTCCTCAATTTACTGCCAATCAATTTTACCACGGTACAGCAATGTCAAGTAGAATGTGTACAGATTGAACACCGACCAAAATGTTTTCAAAAGTGCGTGTGTGGATGAACCGAAGACATACCATTTCAGACTAGGTTCCTGATAGGAAAGTGAGAGAGAGGCACACTTTCTTCTTGGTCTCAGAGCACTCATAGACATATTGGTCCCACCAGCTGAGGGACAGAAGTTACCCATACCCATTGGAGAGTGACACTTAAACTTGGCAGTCGTGGAATATAGCATGTTTTATGTGCTGCCTAACCACAAATCCAAATTTTCCATGTCGTATTCACCTAGTGCATCTTCAAACTGGTCCAGGGTGGAATTTTGGACCATGATTACAGGGGCCTCCCTCTTCATCAGCTCTCCAATCGGGGAAATATCACATTCCTTTGCTTCAGAGGCAGGGTCTCTCCCACTCCCTGGTTCTGTGGCAGCAGAGGTTCCTGGTTCCTTGGCTGGGGACCCGCTATAGTCACTGTAGTGCAGCTGGAGACAGGGTCCGCTGGGCGGCCCCGTCTTGACCGGAGTTGAGGCCAGTTGTGGTCCGTCTACCACACACGTCATGTTGTGCAGTGGGTGAGGAGTTCTCGGGTATATGGTGCAGCGTTTGGCTTGAGTTGGTGAGCTGAACCGAAGCACTTTCTTGGAAGACGAAGAGGAGGGTTGTCCCAACTGTTTGCATCGCGGAGATTCCCGGGAGGTCTTTAGGACGTAATCAAGTGACGACTGAACATCGCGCAGTTTACTCTGTGCCTCTTTCAATAACTGCATTGAAGATAAATCATAAACAAATACAGAGCAAAATCAGAAAAGAGAGGTGTACATGTCATGTCATGTGTATTTGTGTATGTGTTTTATGTGGATATTTTGGGGTTTGTAAATATGGTGGTGGTGGTTTTTATTTATTTCTCTATCTATCTATCTATCTATCTATATACCTATGAACTATAATTTCATGTATTTCTAATATATACCTCTGAGAAGGAATTTCTTCTGGCTGTTTTCTCGAGACTGGCCACCTTCTCCAGCAAATTTTGTCGCTCCTGCTTCAGCTGCAAATTCTCCTGCTGCAGCTTTCGGTAATCCTGCCGAAGTTCGTCTGCAACATGACAACGCAAAGCAGTTGTCGCGCGCATGCGTTAAATTGTGTGGGCGGGGCAATACAGCTGCACACACTATGGCGCTCACACCGGAGCAGGTAGAGGCGTTTCACAGAGACGGATATCTCCTCTTGGAGAGCTTTCTCTCTCACTCTCAGTGCGACGCTCTCCTAAAGCGTACCTACGACATCATAGCGGAGGCGGACTTGAACCTACATCCTACGACCACCTTCAGCACACGCCGAGACGAGGAGTCCCAGCACGTGAAGACGGACTACTTCATCAACAGCGGGGACAAAATCCGATTCTTCTTCGAGGAAGGGGCGCTGGACGGGGAAGGAAAGCTGAAGGGAGCCGTGGATAAGTCGCTCAACAAAATAGGCCATGCTCTGCACGCGTTGGAGCCAGAATTCCAAAAGGTCGCCCTGGGAGAACGGATGGGCGAGCTTGCCAGGTCGCTGGACCTGCAGAAACCGGCTGTGGTCCAGAGCATGGTGATATTCAAGCAGCCTCACTTTGGTGGGGAGGTAAACACCCACCAAGACTCCACGTTTCTCTACACTAGCCCCATGAGACTCTACGGAGTGTGGATAGCCCTGGAGGACGCTGACCTAGAGAACGGATGTCTCTGGTTTGCTCCAGGCACTCACACAACAGGGATCGGCCGCCGCATGCTGAGAACAGTGAAAGACGGACGTATCGAGCTCAAATTCGAGGGAGAGGATCCAAGGATAGATCCACAGAGATTTGTGCCTGTCCCAGTCAAGAAGGGAGGCATGGTGCTCATCCATGGAGAGGTTGTTCACAAGAGCGAAGAGAACAAGTCCAAACGATCGCGGAATATCTTCACGTTTCATATGTACGATGCCGGGAGGTCAGAGTGGAGCAAAGACAACTGGCTCCAGCCGACTGAACAACTCCCATTCCCACACATATACTAATGTATGCATTCAACAGATTACTGTTATATTGTATCATGTTGTGTTTGTTGGTTGTTCTACTCACCGAGTGCTGTAGCAAGCTGTCTGTTGTTGGCTTTGAGAGCCGAGATTTGAGACGTGTGGCTCTGAGTTAGCTCTGTAGGGCAAAACATAGCTGACCGTACTCTCACATGAGAAAAAAACTTACTTTTAGACCTTTCAGCTACAGACTGCTTGTTTCTTTGCTATAAACATACAAATACAGCTATGCATCACAAGGGTGATGATTCTCCTACCTGCTTCAGTGTACATTTCCTTGCAACTGATGCCATAGTTACAAAAGTTAGCAGCACTAGGTCACAGTTTTACAGCACTCAATTCGACTGAAAAGTGGTCGTGGTGATCGAATCGTGAGCTGGGAATCTTCGCTGTTGTTGCTACGCACTGCGCACGCGCGCTCGCTATCCGCGGCGCCCGCACGCACGCATGCGCAGTGTATTGTGGATGATGCGCAGTGTATTGTGGATGATGCGCACCCTCTGCATCCCACACCCAGGAGACGAAACACACCCACAGTATCTGGTGATATTTCCTTACAAGTCGTGCAAATTGTTCTACCTTCCTCCCTCCCGCAATGCGCCAGAACTAAGGATCAAACATCGAAAGAGTGATATAAATACTATGTCAAGTGGGTACAGGTTTCCTGAGAAATGTTGTAGATATAGACAGAGCGAGGGTCCAAAGATCCCGCATGACTTGCCACTTCAGCAAAGCCACTGTATATACCCACAATGGCTGATGACTGTGACATGACGGACAGCTCCACCCACGTATCCAGATACACATCCTTTGATTTGGACCTGAAAACCCCCAATATTGGCTTATTAGCTACATGAACAGGGTCAATGTCCAGCATTGTGACCCTGGACTTGTACTCGGAGGCTGCCCAGATCTTTGGCTCTCTGTCATCTGATGCCACCAGTATTGTGCTCTTTCTACCAAACCTTGAATCAGATATCCTAATTGCACAATCAATCATGTTTCGCCACGAGTCTTTTCTCCGTACAAATCTCTCTCCTTTAAAGAATTCTTCGGTTAGCAATATCTCTCCAAACATACTATTCTTGAAACCCGTGCGAATGTGAACAGTGACAAACCGACGTGGCTGAAGTTTGAGCTCATTCAGTTTCATAAGACCCATTTGTTGCACACGCTGTGGCAGACGGAAGAGATACTGGTGCAGCACGGTGCCAAAGGAGTGTAGACTTTCACCAGCTCCTGATTCTAGAATTGATTGAAGGAGTCTGCGGTGCAGTGGACTTAGGTTATCGTATATCACAGAGTGCCTAATACTCATTATGGTTTCGTAAAACTCTTCTTTGTCTGATATATAGATGCTGTCAAAGTCACTGAGCCTGTTTAGCTCCAAACTAAAGTTCATTGTCACCATTAGCCAATTCTTTTGAAAGTTGCTAGGGCGGCCAAAATGTGCTAGCATCTGGTCGTGGCGAAGTTCAACACAGTTGTGGATTGGTCTCCAGTCAATAGCACTGGGCTCCAGGAACATTGTGCTCTGAACTGCACCACTCTGGTGGATAAAGAACGTTCTGTTTGTGACCACGGCCAGCAGGAATGCCACACACATCCCAATCACCCTGTCACCAATTCCATTGCAACCTGCACCCTTGATGCAGTACCAGGTGAGGGTCTTGGAGGTGTTCCCAGCTGCCAACTCCTTTTTCCTGACTCCGTGATAATGCTGGTAAGATCTGAGGATGTCCTGAAGCAACTGAGAGTACTTGAGGTGGTTGCCTTCATCAGCAGTCAGGGAGAATGTCCCTGAGGTCTCGCCTCTTGAGTAGCCCACTTCTTGCTGTGCACAGAGCAGTGCAGTCTGGGAGTGTGCGTTTCTCAGGCAATAGACGACAGTTACGCCGCACAAAGATATGATGAGGGCAGCTCTGAATAGATACAACTTGCATCTCCTTCTCATTGCACCTGAAGTTGCATAATTATAGCTGGAAACAACAGCACTTATTAGTACAAATCCTCTCACTACGCAACCTGGTATTGCTGACCACATTTACTGAAAATATGCCAAACATGTTCCCTGAACATTACAAATGAGAGCTAAATGAGAGCTAAGTGTGACGGTTGATACGTACGTGCTCTCAGCCAGTTTAGGAACCGTTTTCCTGCGGTAGCTAACAAGAATGAATATTGGCTGATAGAGCTATATAGCATAATATCTCTGGGGGTCTGGACTGTTTTTGAAGCGATCATAGTTGGCTATCTAGCTAGATATCCCGCCACTGACTAGTCACACGGACCCTTTAGTTACCCTTGTCAGTCATACCAAACTCACGGGATCGATCCAAGCCTGTGTCCCAGCAGAGTGTACGGTACGGTGCGGCACCCCGCCCGGGGCCACCGCTGCGTAATTAATGACGGGCACGCATGCGCGAAAACGACGCACTTCTGCAGTTGCCGTAGCTAGATTAGCAAAAACAGCTAAAAAGAGACCTATGTCAAGTGATTGCACGTGTTCTCATGGATATTGTAGATATAGACAGAGCGAGGATCCATAGATCCCATGTGACTTGCCACTTCAGCAAAGCCACTGTATATACCCACAATGGCTGATGACTGTGACATGACGGACAGCTCCACCCACGTATCCAGATACACATCCTTTGATTTGGACCTGAAAACCCCCAATATTGGCTTATTAGCTACATGAACAGGGTCAATGTCGAGCATTGTGACCTTGGACTTGTACTCGGAGGCTGCCCAGATCTTTGGCTCTCTGTCGTCTGATGCCACCAGTATTGTGCTGTTTTTACCAAACCTTGAATCAGATATCCTAATTGCACAGTCAATCATGCTTCGCCATGAGTCTTTTCTCCGTACAAATCTCTCTCCTTTAAAGAATTCCTTTGAGCCAACAAGCTCTCCTAGTAGACTACTCTTAAATCCTGTGCGAATATGAACAGTGACAAACCCACGTGGCTGAAGTTTGAGCTGAGTCAATTTTAGATCAGTCGTCATTTGGATTTGATGTGGCAGACGGAAGAGATACTGGAAAAGCACGGTAACAAAGGAGTGTAGACTTGCACCAGCTCCTGATTTTAGAATTGATTGAAGGAGTCTGCGGTGCAGTGGACTCAGATTGGCACCCACATCAGAGTGGAGAATATCCCTTATATCAGCATTAATCCCCTTTCTATCTGATACATATATGTTATCAACATCATTCAGTCTGTTTAATTCCAAACTGAAGTTACTTTTCATTCCAAATACCTTCATTTGAAATAGGCTAGGGCGACCAAAATGCTCAAATGTCTTGTCTTTGCTGAGTTCAACACACTTGTGGATTGGTCTCCAGTCAATAGCACTGGGCTCCAGGAACATGGTCCTCTGAACTTCATCACTCTGGTGGATAAAGAAGGTTCTGTTTGTGACTACGGCCAGCAGGAATGCTGCGTGCATTCCAAACACTCGGTCGCCAATTCCATTGCAACCTGAAATACAGTACCAGGTGAGGGTCTTGGAGGTGTTCCCAGCTGCCAACTCCTTTCTCCTGACTCCGTGATAATGCTGGTAAGATCTGAGGATGCTCTGAAGCAACTGAGAGTACTTGAGGTGGTTGCCTTCATCAGCAGTCAGGAAGAATGTCTCTGAGGTCTCACCTCTTGAGTAGCCCACTTCTTGCTGTGCACAGAGCAGTGCAGTCTGGGAGTATGTGTTTCTCAGGCAATAGACGACAGTTACGCACAAAGATATGACGAGGGCAGCTCTGAATAGATACCTGCGTTTTCGTGTCTTTTTCTCCATTGCAATCAGGTTGGTACTGCACTGATAGTACTTGAAAACTGCAGATCTACTCCTCCCACTAACTTTATACTATCGGTAGTTGCTATTTTTAAGATATTATGATGAGGACAGCTCTGAATAGTGTTTTTTCTCCATTGCAATCAGGTAGATATTGCACTGATAGTAGTCGACTAGTCTGTAAAACTGCAGATCCACTCCTCCACTAACTTTATACTATTGGAAGTAATAGCTTGCTGTCAACAAAATACACTTTTAAAGACACACAACGTTTCGACTTCGCAGTCTTTCTCAATTGTGGTGATTGTACAAGGAAGTGGTTACAACTAGGTTAAGGTGGAATGCACTAACAAACTGAAGACTTAGATGGAATGCTAAGAATAAGGGGTCTGAAACCCCCTCCACATTCCTCCAAAATCCTCTCCACATTCGCCAGAATGCCCACCGCCATGACATCCGACATAAAAAAATGACAAACCTGTTGGAGTTTATTTCTGGTTGTTTAGGAGCGGGCTAGTTGTTGTTAATTTCCTTGTTCTACAAGTTTTATACTATCGGTAATCTATTCTGTAGTTGCTCTTTTTATACACTGGCTGTTAATTGCTCTGCGGGTGCTATATATTAGCTACTTCCTGGTAACATGTCTATGTCACTCTGTATACCTGACTTCAGGTCTACTAGTAGATCAGAACTATGTAGAACACGTTGTACTAGGTGTACTTTAACACAACAGGACATGTGAGTTGGCAGGTAGGGTACGCTGGTACAATGGCCATTATCAAACACCCCATTGCTGTAGTTATTGGTCCAAAGGCCACCTCTTACACACTGCCCTATGCATTCACTCCAGGTCCAAGCTTCCAATAACATGGCCTTTTGCACCGATACTCCAGCTTGCGAAGAGGGTGTATATTATCAAGAATCATAGACCTCCAATGGCTTACAGATGAGCATGGTAGTTTATGCAGATGTAGATTGAACATAACAAATAGCTCTCAGTGATAATTAATAATTGAAGGTGTGGCACTCTGCAATACATATGCATCATTCCTAGCATGTCATTGTCATTAGTGCACAGTACATAATTATACAGAGTTCTAACACCGGTCCTCATGTACTTTAACACAGCAATTGCTGTCACTATTCAACACCCATTAGTGACAGCCAAGTGCTTTGTGACGTGCATTGTCTTCATCATCAGACATGTCATGCCTAGAATTGCAGGACCAGGCAGTGAGCCATGCTTCTCGTCAGTGTCCTTAAATCCCTCTCTTGTGAAAAACAGTGGGACAGTCTGTGCATGTGCACAAAAGTTACCCACTTGACAAGCATTGCCTCTCTGAGGTTAACCCGCACAAACTGTTGTGTTCAAAGTGTGTGTGAGGTTCATTTACAGGTTCATAGTCAAAGTTTGGATAACCAGAATTAAGAGACAAAAAAGAAAGAGAACAAACATTATTTTCAATTGAAAAATGTATACAGAATGCTACTCCCAGAGCGGGAACGAGAATATTGGCCTTCTTACAACAAGGATCACAAGAACATCATCTACTGACAGTCTCTGGTACTAACTTGGACAGGGTCCATTGTATGACTAGACAGAGAAATAGAAAAAGAAAAAGATATTATAATAGGACACAATATATATACCAGTGTTTTGTTGAGTGGGTCTCTATGCACAATGCTGTATGCGTATAGGTTGTACATGGCGGCTGTGGTCTATATACTGGTTGTACAGGAGTGGCCAGTTTTGATAGCCAGCCCTTGTGGTCTATCAAAACTGAAGCCCCAAAGCTATCATAACATGTTTGTCACATCCAGGTGGTACTAAAAATGAAATTGTATATCTACCTTACTCCTCTAAAAATGAATTTTAAATTGCTATCTATAATAGCTGTACACCCACTGTGGTTTATGCAGCTAAAGAATGGGGGGGAATTGTATGGCCTCTTTATGTTCACTCAGCAGGAAGCTCTCACAAGTTTGGACTAGCTGGAATTCCTTTGATCTTACTCTCAGTCATCAAAATTAATAGTAATAGACAGCTCTTCATTTTATGCAGCTTGTTGCATATGATATACAGACTTTAGTCAAACTTATAAAAGTTGTGTCGCATTGAAGAGAATGTAGCAGTACGTAAGGGCTTAATATAGAAACTGTTACTAAAAATGGAAACTTAGTTGCATTCTTGTACTGGGCCCTATCGATCGTTAGTAGTTTATATTTTGGCCCTTACAACATACTGCCACATTCTCTTGAAATAAATGTTACTTACCAGAGGTACACATGAAAACCAGGATGGATTGGGTCCTGGCATTAGAGATATATTCTGTTTGTCATCTTCTTTAGTTTCCTGTGAAAATAACAAGATCTTTGGTGCACAAGCCAATACTTAGTTCGTGGGGAAGGGGACAAAACAGTTTTTGTGGGGCGATTCCCCCCTTGATAACAGTTGTTGTCATCTCGTTACTGTGCTTACCATCTTTTCATAGTAGTTGCAGTCTCGTCCTTCCTTTGGATTGTATGGTGGAGCTAGTATGTCTATGAACGCCACTGCTTCCCTGAGTGAGAGAAAATGCACATACACAAGTTGAGTACACATTGCTGCAAAAGTACTAACTGCTACCATACAGCTGTATCCTGTCTAGCACTATCCCATCACAAAATGTTGCATGGGCTCATGCTGTCCTCTCTGGGTACTGCAACAGATTTGTTGGATATCCCTAGGCAAATTACATGTACGAACCCTGCTTGCACATGTAGGATTGTATGGGCTGATAAAATCCCCCAGTACCTAGCTTCATACATGTCGGTTGCCTAGGGATGCATGTACATACATCCTGTCTGTTACTCTTTATAGAAACATCCTGTCTGTTACTCTTTATAGAAACATCCTGTCTGTTACTCTTTATAGTAACATCCTGTTGCATACACGCAGCACTTGACACAGTGCCAAACACATTGACAGAGGGAAAGGGGAAAGCTATACACACAGGATCTTTCAAAAATAAGAGTTTGGTTTTGATTTTACTTAATGGTCCCAAACACAACAATTAATATGCATTCAGTTATTCTCGTAAAGAGCAAAAGGTCTTTGTGCTCATGTTTTGCCTCAGCGTTACACTGGCAAGTTGAATAGAACTCAATCTACTCTTGTGTCAAGTGGTGTTGCATCGTAACACAAGAGCTTGCGACAACAATGATTGTGAACCGGCCAATACAAGACTCACTCTCCTGCCTGTATCTGGTGAATGTTGCCCTGCTCCGGGTACAGGACGCACGGCTCCGATTTGGAGTCCAGCGACAACTGAGAGAGAAACCGACAGCGGACGGGGATGCCCTGGGTGGGCGTGGCCTGCCCCTCTAGTTTGCTGTATGATGTCACTGTCATTGAGCTGAACAGGACCTTCCTGTAATAACACAATACCACAGTATACACAATAGTGCTTAGCACTGAAGTGCAAACCCTCGGCGAACTGCGCATGCGCGGTACCGCTAATTGATATGGGCGGGGGGCTATAAGGCGTTTACTCGTTGTCTCCGCTGGTAGCTCGCGGAGAGTCTGACAGAGGCTAGCCACAGTAGTAGATAGCTTGCGTGAGTCGATACACACCCTTCGTTGTGACTTATTTTGCCTTCAAGGTATACAGAGCGAGCGGACCCGGTCGAGGTTTGCCCGTGTAATTAGCATATTGGCTTGTTGACTTGGTTTTCATGCCATAACTCTCGAACGCAGCACTTTTACGAAAATCGCTATTTTAAATGAAGCCAGTGTGGCGCTGAACCCGTTGGTGTGTCGCTTTTTGACCTGTTGCGCGTGGTGGCAGAAAACGTGGTAACAGACGGGACAAGTACGTACTGTAACCCTCGCTGCGCATGCGCGCACAGCGAGAGTTAATTAACCATCGGCGCGCATGCGCAGCGAGGGTTACGGTATATACTTGGTCTGTGTGTCTGTCTCTGTCTGTCTCTGTCTGTCTGTCAGTCTGTTACCACGTTTTCTGCCACCACGCGCAACAAATTTTTAATATAAAGCTCAATTGCTGTAGACATTCACAAACCACTCTGTGACAATCATGCATGCTCAGCTTTCTGCTAGTGTGCTATCGTTTGCTTACATGACTCCGTACATGCCGGGATGGTCGTGGAAGGGCATGTGTTTGTGTGGTTTGATGAGAAATATTCCGATGGAGAACTCGGGACACTGGTAAATCTCCATACACGACGAGGGAGAGTCCACCACGTACGGCCGATAGTTCCACTGCTTGCGAGCTACGCTAGGGGACAGGTTGAAGTCCTCTGATGTTAGGGTGTTAATCTGGGAGAGACGAGAGAGCGAAAGAGTGCGAAATTGTTTTAATCCCAGGAAAAATGCCACATATGCATACACGTAGTTTGGTCTGAACTGCATAGCGGGGTGCTGCGATTTATTATTACTTCACCTAAGCAACAATATAGGGATTGTGTGATGGGCTCGGGGTGTCAGCATGCTCAAATATGTTCGTTGACCGTGCTTCATATCCCATCCCTACCTTGTCTTCCTTTTTTTTTAAATTGCAGGATTTTTTATTTACTTATGAACTGGGATTTTCTTAGCTTTGCTGCACCTTTGTATCGCGCAATGAAAATAAGACAACAAAACAGACAGACAGAGATAGAGAGGGAGGGAGGATGGAGAGGAAGTAGGGACAGAGGGAGAACATTCAGGCTTACAGACAGACAGAGATAGAGAGGGAGGGAGGATGGAGAGGAAGTAGGGACAGAGGGAGAACATTCAGGCTTACAGACAGACACAGCTAGATCGGACTGGAATACTTTTTGGCGGTTGTACAGAGTTTAAGTGGTTGCACGGTGGGCCTTTGTGATTATGTAATCTGACCTCCTGGCGGTGCATTCCACAGCTAATAATGGGCAATAGCTTGTAAACACAGCCACATGCATAATACAAGCTATAAATTTCATTTATTAACACTATGGTGGGCAGCAATTAGGCATCATGGCATAGTGATGTATGTGTATCCATGTGTATCATTAGCTGCTTGTACACTACTGCTTTCCAAGAAAGCAATCTGAAAGCAAAAGTCCCTTCCTTCTTCCTTTGGTTAAAGGTTCATTATTGGACCTTTTGATGTGTGACTAGCTACTTTACATTGTGGTGGGTGTAAGCAGGAACTGCAGTCTTCGCTCAAAGCATTGCAAGGAGCATTGAGGTGCACCACCACCCACAAGGATTGCGTTTCTGAGCAAAAGTCCTCATCAGTGATATACTTCGGTACCCTAAAGGGCAATGAATATCCTACAAGGTTACCAATCACAGATACCTGTCAGAATTTAATCTCTCACTTTCGAGCAGCCACAGTATTAGTGTATATACTACACTATAGCACAATTCGCCATGATCGTTTCAATAAGACAGATTTAGTACGAACAACACTCATGTGTGTAGAGTTGAGATGAGCCTCTCTCTAGTCTCCCTTACCACTTCTTTTAGCTTCTTCATCTCGTCCGAGAAAGCCGGCTCCTCGCCGACCTTTCTGAACGTAGCCCTCGCCTGGCTCACCAGCCGCTGTATCTTCGACGCCATGGCTATAGCTATATCTTCTTCCTACCGTTCTCTCCCTCTCCTTCTTCTGACAGCGGAAAGTTTAGTCATGGATCAATTCAACAATAAACCACGCCTGGTGACTCGAAGCTGAGACCACGCCTACTCATCGCGGGGAATTGAATTAGTACGCAGCGGACCCCCGTGTAATTAACGATCGGTGCAGAATCGCATAAACAACTCGGCGACAGCGAGTCCTATCAGATCTGCATCTGCACCTACGTGCGTAGCACAGGTGAAGAGCCCAGTATACTACGCGATCAACTGTGAAGACCTGAATGGGTGAAATGAAGGGGCGTGGGCCTGGGAAAGAGGCTAGGGCAGGCAGACGGTAGTTGCGCGGCGGTCCGCAAAAGATCGCACCGCTATTCAACCTACACACGAAATTAAAACACATAGCTACAATTTGCACAGCTATTACAATGTCTGTCTCAGAGGTGTGCTAAGGGTCTTCCCCTAGTGCAGTGAGTAGTCCGAGTGACCGCAGGACAGCAGCTCCATTGTGGAGGACACACACGTGGGGGAACCTGAGTCGGACCAGTTGTCTCGCAAACTGTAGAGAAGAACGTGTAAGAGCACACACACATATATTATACGCAGCACTACAAGAGGGCCGGCGGCATTGCGGTAAAATCCATCACTCAACATCATTCTAATAACAGTGTCAACGATTGCATTTTTTGTAGGTACACCGGTGGAAGAAGAGACAAGCCAACCATCCTCAATATTTTGACTATGGTTGGAGTATGGAATAGTAACATACTCTGCCTTTCTGCAACTATCCCTATCTAGCTTAACCAATTGCTCTTTCGCCTCTATTTCGCTCTCCCCCCCCATGGGTGCCAACGATTTTGCATTTTTTGTAGGTACACCGGTGAAAGAAGAGACAAGCCAACCATGCCTAACATTTTGACTATCATTAGAGTATGGAATAGTAATCAAATCTGTCTTTTTGCAACTCTTCCTATCTAGCTTTACCAATCCCTCTTTTGCCTCTATTTTGCTGCCAGTTTGCCAATTTATCTTGCAACCTCTAAGGGTGTCAGAGCAATTTGCATTACTGTAGGTCACCGGAACACCAGTTGGACAAAAGACAAGCTTAGTTTACATACGTAAATCATAGGCAACTATTATCAGACAGTGCCCATCAAATAATGTGGGGTAAGCATTATAGACCTTCAAAGGCGTGGTGCTAAACATATACAAAGCTCTCACTTCAGGTCCACTCTTTCCCTTGTTGGCGACGACAATGATGACTCGACTGGTTCTGACGGAGGAGAGGGAGGAGGAGGGAAGGGAGGGGGTGAGGGAGCCGTCTGGTTGGAACGCCAGCTGGTGAGGCAGGCTCAGGGAGCCAGGGACATGGCCAGCACGAAATCTGACACCAGTTGTCAAAGGTCACAGCAACAAAGGCAAATTCACAAAATTTTGACATCACCAACTATGGTTACAATGGGCAGTTGCAGTGTGTATATACTATATACAACTGCAAAATACGTAATCTAAGAACACCTGAAATGAGGACACTTCTCTAATACATACATAGGTCTAATAGGGACACCTTACCCTTCCTCACTTGCTTAATCACTGAAATACAGACACCTCACTCATGTGGACACTTTCTTTTGTCTCATCATCCGTGTCTAGATTTAGAGGAGTTCCACTGTACACAGTGCATAGAGCAAAAACTCTGATCAAATGACACCATGGGACCGAGTTGCCAAGGTGTCGTAAAAGTTTTAAACAGCGGAATAGTTTAGCTACTCAGAGTGACATAGACTGGTGGAGTGACGGGATACTCTTCCTGGGACCTGATATCAACCAGAACACCTTTTCTCCCCTTCCTCCCTCCCTTCCCACTCTTCCCTCTCCTCCTACCCACCTCCGCCCTTCTCTGTAGGGGACTCGAGGGGCTCCTTAATGAGTGGGTGGGGCCACTCTCCCTGGCCCCGCCCCCATACCCGAGAGCGTGGTACTCAAGTCCACAGAGTGCTATTACGTCGTGAGCAGATATGTGCGGACACGATTCTTGTCTCAGTACGTCTAGTGAGAGAGGTTCTCGCAACTGGCGGAGAGGAGAGAGAGAAGGGAGGGAGGGAGAGAGGAAAGAAGTAGGAAAGAAAAGAGAGGGAGCAAAAGTAGAAGTTGGTCAGTGTGGGAAGGAGAGAGGGAAGGAAGAAGAGAGGTGAGAGGGTAAAGTGCTGTGCCAATAATGAACTCACTGCTTCAGGTGGGACGTCTGTGGGCGGGGAGTAGGTGTGGTCATGTTTCCGTAGATACGTACTTGGGGGTGTGGCCAGATAAGCCCGTACGGCGTCATGAATACACGCCTGGATGTCTATGTCTGCAAAAATAGACACGAGAATTGTTTTAGGCAACTGTGCTACACTTTATCGTATAATTTTTACCAGGCATGTCAGAGAACATGAGAATGCATTCGTTAAAGTCAAAGGTCAAAAGGTCGTCCCTGAGGTGCTGTAGAATGCTGACACCCACAAAGAGAGGGAAGGAGCAGTTGCCTAGCAACAGAGTGTCCCAGAGATAGTAGATCTTGTGCAGGGGAAGGATATCTGGAGGAAGAAAAAGGAGCACATGTGACTCAGGATTTCTTGTGGGGGGGGGAAGTATCTGAGGGGGGGTAAATGGAGGTTAAGTTTAGGCATCCAGTTGCTAATGTTGCTCAATGGTGTTAAGTGCATAGTATCCACTTACAAAGTGTGTGTAAACCCGCCCCCCTTCACCCCGAGGAAACAAAGGCTACACCCTGCAGTTTCCGTTACACTTCAACTTTGCCAGTTGATACAGACATGCCTTGCTATGTCATGCATGTCTTTCCCTCTTGTACGCAAGTCGTATTGTATGTATGTACGTATGCTACAGGAAGAAAGAGACTGACTCACGTGTGAACATAGTCAGAAACCAGGGAATGGCGTAGAGCTGGGGACAAGGAGGAAAAGGTCAGAGTGAGACAGAGAGACAAGGGAGGCACTAGGCAGTGAGACCGACCTCAGGGTTGAAGGCAGTGCTGTCCAGATGGTTGAAGAGTGCCGGCTCGTGGAACGCTATCATCTGCGAAAACACTGCCAAGTACTCTGTGGGACAGTGTGGGTGTGTGTGGTTTAGTTTTCAAACCCTCACACTCGATTTGCAATACTGTAATCCCAAAGACAATGTAAAGGAACCGGCCAGGCCTAAGTCTAGTCCTCCAATATACACACTGAGCTACAACTCAGAATAAAAGCTCGTCTGCATTCTCTCTCTCTCTCTATCTCTATCTCTCTCTCTCTCTCTCTCTCTCTCTTGCCTTCCACAGTACATGTATAAACAACATACCTTGCATAATGGAAGAGTTATCTTTGAGAAAGAAGTTGTGGAGGTACTTGGAGATGAATGTGGACAGACACGCCAGCGCCAGAGCTGTGACAGCGTCAAGAAACTGAACATGACAACGTTCTCCTGGGCAACCAGAGAGGTGTAATTGTGTATACACTTACCTTCGTCGTTGAAGTTGAGAGCTAGAAACGGAGCACAGAGAGAGTCGAGACCTGCAAGACACATAAATTTCGGAATCCCATACAGCAGTGACACATCGCAATGTGCAACGTACAACACAATACTGAGACGAGATACGGAATTCCGTGTAAAATCTGGTTAAGGACGCTATAAGCACTCGCGGGCACCCACGCACCCAGAGTTGGAGCTAAACAGGTTTGACAACTCATCCTTTTGAAAGTTGAAAAGAAGCCCCTGAGCCCTTTAAGAATTTGTGTGTGTGGACAAGCACATATCTTAATCCTTAGTGGCAATAAGAAGTACACAATACAATTGTACGTCGGCCCATACCCTGCCAGTAGACAAGGGCGGGGTGAGACCCGATCCAAGCCTTGAGAATCCGTTTGAATTTGCAGTGTCCGTCGCGAGAGGAGAGGAGGGTGTCGTACTGATGGCAACGAGGGATGTCCACGTCTATCTGTCTGTCTGTCAGCTGCTCCGTGTCCTTGTCAATGGCGGCATACTCCTCCTGTATGTCCCCCTGTAATAATGACACTATCATGAATGGACATCCAGTGACAGTATTATACTATATATAAGGGCTAAACTTAGTAGAGACAATAGGGCCCAGTGCAAGAATGCAGTTAACAGCTTCTACCTTATAAATTCAATTGTACGTACTTACATAAGTGTTTTTGAGAAAGGACGACATATTTATTACATACAAGCCACGATAAAGAGAAGGAAAAAGCAGTCGATGGGAAAAGAGAAGAGAAGAAAAAAAGAAAAAAAACTGGTAACATGAGGGATGAACCTGGTGTTTACAAAGTGAGTGCAGCATGCATACCATTCTATGCTGTGATTATGCTATGACTATATATACCACACAGTGAGTTTAAAATGGTGTTTGTTGTGTACCTTGACCCCCAGGAGAGCGGCCCAGACCTCAGCCCTAACCAGAGGACACACGTCCACCACAGCCTCTGCCATGACGAGCGACCGAGAATGAGGATAGCTCTCCAGTAGTCGTGTGAACATCACCATACGATGGAACTGGAGATATACATACATATATACATACATACATACATACATACATACATACATATACTACATACATACATACATACATACATACATACATACTACTACATACATACATACATACATACATACATACATATATAGGGGTATACGTTGTAGTAGCACATGGAAATATCCTAAGCCTCCCTTCGCTAAGGACCAACACATCTACACCTGCATACCACCGAGCTGCTCCAAACTAAACAAAATCGTCATACAAACAAAGCATGCACACATGTACGATGGTAGAACACACAGCACGATGGTAGAACACACAGCACGATGGTAGAACAATACAGCACGATGGTAGAACACACAGCACGATGGTAGAACAATACAGCACGATGGTAGAACACACAGCACGATGGTAGAACAATACAGCACGATGGTAGAACACACAGCACGATGGTAGAACAATACAGTAGCAAATGTCAAAGTACACAAGCATACAAAAGGAGGGCCTTCAATACCCCTAAACCCCGAGGGGTTTGGATCAGTGAGGCTGCTACACACAGTCATCACACAGTGTGTATGAGTACATAAGTGGAGTACCTGGTATTCAACATCTTTCTCCTTGATGGCGAGAGGCAGAGAAGATGAGTCATGTCTCTCCTGACCTGGCATTGTCCCTCCACTGCAGTAGAGGGAGTTACAACCAAGCAGTGAGGGGTTCAACATAATTGATACTCACTGGCTTGAGATTATAACAACAGCGAAGCTACATACGTGTACGTATGTATTCATTTACACATTTGATCCTGCTTTCTTGCTTTTGGAAAAAGACGCGAGTATTGAATATACCTGGTCTCTGTGAGAGGATAGTAATCAGCTACTGACATTCCTTCCAGTCTCTGTAAAAGGACAGTAGTAGGGACAATATACATACATCTACATACAATGACAATCCTGTATATAGGTATATAGAATGTGGAGGGAGTGGGAAGAAGAGAAAGTAGATGAAGAGGAAGAGAGGAGAAGAGGGAGAGGGAGGAGAGAAGAGGGAGAATAGGGATGAGGGAGAGAGGGAAAGAGGTGTTCTTAGAAAGAGAGGAAATGGAGAGAAATAGGAGGAGATGAGATATATAGGAGATGAAGAGAGATAGGAAGAAATGAAGAGAGAGGGGTCACCTTTCGAAGTTGGTCCAGAGACAGTAGCAGAACAGATCTGTCATAGTGAGTCACAAGGCCACTCCCACTGCCATGTTCCTCTCTACCGCTAGTCACCACACTGCAGTATTCAATGGACACGCTAACACGTGAAGAGTGGCCAAAAGTTCTATGGTTTTAATGTTGTGCGGAAAAGCAGACTGTTTACTCCCTACAATAGCGACAAAGTCAAATATTAAACCTTCCTGTACAACTCTGAAGACTTTGTATTGTGAATAAGGAAGATCAGTGGAAAAGTGATTTTCAGAGTAGAAAGGCAGAGAGAGGAAGAGAGGGAGGTAGAGAGAGAGAGGTGACCAGGGCAGGCTGCAGATGGGTGGAGTGGAGGGAATGAGACTTGTCTTCCTCAGCTCTGCCTCCACCTCTCCTCCTGCCAGACTCCACAGGTAGTACACCTCTCTGATACGTCTGTATATTGTACATGTAGGTACAATACAGTGGACTGTCGGTGTACTATAGCGTGCATTGTACATGTAAAACAGGTATAAAAATTCCCAACACTCCCAAATCATAAATTGGTGAGTGAAGTAAGCCTGCAAAACTGGTGGAAAGCAGTTGAGTTGGCAGTTGTAATGGGAAAAGCTGAGCTCTAGGAATTTTTGTCAGACTTACAATTTGGTCGAAATTGTAGGCAACTTTCCAATTAACCAGACTCTATAATTGGTCTACATAGAGTGTTGGAAGTTGTGTAGCCACACCCACCTGTCAGCGAAGTGGTCATCCTCACTGGCGACGGTGTGCGGCTGTGGGGGAGGGCCGTGAGTGGTGGTGGGGAGGTCAAAGTTCAGATCATGACAGCGATGCAGCTGTTTAAACGGACTCGGGAGAAACGAGAAATTCACTCCGTTCTTCTGGGCAGAAATAAATGTGGGGCTTTGAGGCAAAGACCTGATAAGAAACTCAAGCAAACTAAAATGATAACTTGTTTGTAAAGTTTGGCTAGTGTAGTACACTGAGAATTCAAGCTCAAAATGACAGAAGAACGCACCTTTTTCCTGTCGTTTTGTAAGTCAGCTAGGAACGGATGACACAGTAACTCCGCTGGAGATGGCCTGGGAATTGTTGGGTGTGTGTGTGTGTGTGCATGTGTGTGGGGTATATAGGATAGACGGTGAGAGGGTATAAAGAAACACAGGAGACTAAGAGGTTTTGATACACCACTGATACAAAAGGTCCAGCAATGGTATAAAACTGACCTCTCTGAAGGCAGGGGAGTGAGACAGGCCTCCAGAAATGACCTCAAGTTAGACGGCATCGGCTGCATACATACACATTGGCAACATTCAGCATTTCAACAGTAATTCTAATATTGCGTGAAAAGCTATTGCACGAACCCACTATATTATGCCACGTATATACCTCCTCCCTTGTCTTGTGTTTCTCCATCTCTAGCAGCCCTGTCAATGGGTGCTCTTCCTTGCCTACAATGATAATACAAGTAAATAAAAATCCCACGAATTTGAAAAGGTGAAACAAGATATACCTTGCTCATCCCTATATACTACGTAAGTACCACTGTCATGTATAGAGTAATTTATCCCACATAGAGGCTATATTAATAGCACTGACGGTGGAAGTTCTGTGCTAGTAGCAGAATCCTCTTGAACAGTGGAGATAGGGAACTCGTGATACAGAGGTCAGGGTACAACTGTGTGCCCTGCACGTTCAAAATACCTTGATATTTATGCGGGCATACAGTGTGCATAAGCTTTCATACAGAAATGGTACTATGTTAGTAATGTATTCCAAAACTGTGAAACCAACAGATTCCATTCCCATTCTTCACAACGTAAAACTTATTCTCACAAGATATAGCTCCAGTAGGATTACACCTAGTGACCAAACGTCGACCTTTAGAGAAGAGGAAACAAGAATCATGAAGATACGTATGCACCAATGTGAGTGATCCACACAGACAGACACCTTGGGAGAGAGGGAGGGAGAAGATTTGACGATAGTCTCTGGAGCTAAATGACGAGGGGACCTGCACACATAATTATACCACAGTCACAATCTCATTGTCCAGTACTGTAGTGGAGTACTCACCCAATAGGAAACCTGACGGCTCTTCCACAGTCTGTCATATGATACAGTCCATAGTTATGCAGCTTCACATCTCCCTACATACGTACATACACATTCAAAACCACCATCACACCATGGCAACGTTTTGTTGTTTGTTGCCACTTTGAATCACGCAACAGTACTGCCATAATGGGTTTTTAGTCGACCACTTGTGAATCACGCAACAGTACTGCCATAATGGGTTTTTAGTCCACCACTTGTGAATCACGCATCAGTACTGCCATAATGGGTTTTTAGTCCGCATTTCTTGCCACTTCCATTGCTACCTTCAATGTACTCAGTGGTCCACACACATTCAAAACAGCCACTATACCATACATGCAGTGGCATTATAATTATACCTGTGGAGTAAACAAGATGTTGTCAGGGGCCAGGCAGTGGTGGACTATGTTGTGACGGTTGAGGTAAGCCAGCGCCTCAAGAACCTGGTGAGCCAGTCTTCGCAGCGAGTCCACACTGTGTTTGTGTGTGTGTGTGTGCGAGAGAGAGGATTTGTCGCGGGTCACACACTCTCGACATAAAGTTACTCACACGTTTGTTTGCTGAGACTGCATGTGCTTCTCCACGCTGTCCTCGTACCATTCGGACACAACCAGTAGCCTCTCTGGTTACAACAAAACGAAAGAGGGGACACGACAATCACTGGTAAATATCTCGTCACGTGATGGACGAACAGCAAGGCATGCAGCTAGATAGCTATGTAGCTAGTTGGGCTATAGTTGCATTAGCTACGTACAGAACCTCTCTAATCTGGACACATATTGAAATTTTCCATGAAATGCTGTCAATATTACAGAAGAGTCCTCATTTTAGGGGTGTCCTTTAAGAATGGTTCCACTGCAGATATAAGTTACCATTCCTGATTCTCTTGATGTCCAGGTAGGCACACAGACCGCCGTGGTCCAGCTCCAGCAGTGACTGGAAGCGGCCCGCGACGTTGATGGAGTAGGGAGTGAGGGGCAGACCCTTACTGTCGCATTCCTCCTGCCCGTGCTGCCGCGCGCAGAACGTGTAGGCTCCCAGGCACGCTGATCCCAGCACTGAGCTCATTCTCCGCTTGCTGTAGGCGACTGAAGACGGCAAAAGTGCCTAGCCCGACTCTCTCTCCAGGCAGGATAGCGGCGATCGAGGTCTGGAAAAGGGGGAGTGTCGAGGAGAATTACGTAATCATCCGCGAACCCACGTGGTGTGTGGTGCATAGTACACACGTGGAGAGGTGGAGAAGTGATGGGGAAAGGCAAAAAGACGCCGTCTGGCGAGACTGTGGAGCACAGGATTAGGTCAGAAAGGGGACCTACCTCGAAGTGTTTGTTGCTCAACATAGCCTGCATCTTTCTGTCGTTTACAGCTTCGAGGTGCAAGAAAAGCTCGAAGAATTTTACACCGGCGGCCAAGTGCAGGTTAGCTTTACTTTAGTAGTCAAACCATTGCATTTGTATAATATACGTGATGCATACGTAGGTGTCTAAGGACGGGGAGCACTTGTTCACTAGCTGTGGCTCTGCAGTGAAGGCACTCCATATTGGCACTGGAGTAGTGGACCGCTGTTTTGAAGAGGTGAGATGTGGTCAATTAGCCACACCAGTTGTCCGCCATCATTGCTATTACTGAACTCAGGAGGAAGATACGGTCATCTGCTTTGTGCTTAGTCCTGACTGCAAGGTATGTTTATGTCTCTCCATGATTATTTTATGTTGGCTATATAACTTATAAAGGACACTTGTTTTGTGTATTTTTAAACGAATAAGTACACCTCTGTATAAAGGACAGTTTTGATGGTTCCTGTGAGTCCTTTATAAAGAGGTTCCGCTGTAGGTCTCTCACTTTTGCTCCCCTGCACAGTTCCTTGTGGTGTCATGGAGGAGTCAACAGCTGAAGCTTTACCAGTGGAAGGTTGAGAGTGGAGAGGGAGAGGGGGAGAAGGGGGAGGAAGGGAAGGAGGAGGAAAAGACGGAGAAGATGAAGAGAGGAAAGTGTGCGAGGAGCTGGAAACCACTGCAGGGAGCTGTTGTCGCCATGGCAATAGACCCCACCTCCACTCTCCTAGCTACAGGTTGTATAGTCATTCAAACCTGCTGTGCTGAGGTTCACATCTCCCCATTAATATCCAGGTTCGAGCAGTGGGATAAAAGTGTGGGACTGTGTCAGACACTACTGTACCCACAACCTGCGGCCCTCTGGAGGGCTAGTGGGTCTGCTGACCTTTCACCCCGACCCCGCCCACCTCACTCTGTTCTCCTCCACCGCTGCTGACACCTCAATAAAGGTAGATCCCTTTAGTGGACACTAAAAACTTGTTGATTTCATTGTGAAGTATTTTTCGTAAACACTGGTTTTATGTAATTAGCTCATTGGGGCCCAATTTCGATTTACATTTGAGTTTCATTGGTGAACTCAAAATATGGTTAGCGATCTGTAAAAGTTGGAGTGTTTTTAGGTTTAGCATGATGTGTTGCTGCGTAATGATGTATTGAGTATTATAGAGAGTTTTCCCTGTTCTCCATTGGAAGGTGTGGGATTTGAAGAGCAGCAGGTGTGTGTCGGTGATGAGAGGCCACGTCAGTGCCGTTACTTCAGTTGCATTTTCAAAAGACCAGCGCTTCATGATCAGGTATAATTGTACTTCATCACCTCCCCTGGCACCATTGTAATTGGACCTAGTGGCCTGGAATTACACATCACACGGATGGGCGGGTTTCTGAAATTCTACCTCGTGCTTAAGTGAGCAATTTGGCAATACTACACATCGGGCAAGATGGTGGTTAAAGTGTCTAAACTAAAACACTTGATTCTTGCTGAACTGTATGGAGTAAATTTCACCACCTTTCAGTGGAGGGAGAGACAAGGTGTTACATGTGTGGAGGCTCCCTCACTACTCCCTACACAAGACACTGCCTGTCTTTGAGGTGAGGACAAATCTGTATCAATAGAGACCAGTTGTGAATAGCTCCATTGTTTTTTGGGGTAAATTGATGGTGTTAGACCTTTTTCCTCTGAGGAAAAATTGGTAAAATTTGGCTCTTTGTGTGTATGTGTGTGTGTGTGTGTTAGGCAGTGGAGGGCTTGGTGATATTGCCAGAGAGTGGTGAGTCAAGGAGGAGTGGGAAGAAGGGGCCAGTGGATTCTCTCACTGTAGCCACAGCTGGAGACAAAGGTAAATCTTGATTTGTGAGTGGGATTCAAAAATATCGCTTTAATATGCATGCTGATTTCTGAGAAAAAACCTTCCATGTCCATAGGGCCTATGAATGTACTGCTAAGCATTATATTGCCCAATTTTACCCTGTTTATTATGCTCAATTTTCCCATAGAATTATAAATAGAGTATGTACTTTTGTCCAACCACTGCTGTCTGTATGTACAGGTGTGATAAGAGTATGGGACATGGTCACTGGTACAATGAGCCACTCTCTGGACCCCCTGCCACGCCCCCAATCCACCAGTCACCAACTGGGCATGACCAAAGAGAAAGACGGAGAGGGAGAGGGGGAGGAGGAAGTTCCTCAGGTGTACACAGACCTGCAGTTTAGTGGGTCCAGAGGGGAACTGGTGGGTGTGACATATGATCACAGCATCATCTTCTACGACGTGGCCACCTTCACCAGGCAGAAACAGGTGCCGATACTAACACTGATTCAGCGATACTAACACTGATTCAGCGATACTAACGCTGATTCAGCCCCTACGTGTTTCAGTCGAATACTCATGACTTAGCACTGTGTTTACCTAAAGCATTGGGAAAACGACGTCTTCAACTCCTGTCTAAATGTGGAAATTGGACTATGGTATGTATGTAGGCAGCTGTAGGTGCCTGATTTACCAAATTTTGTGTTGTCTGGCGAGTGTGCATGCATTAAGATTGAGACATCCAAACTGTATGTTACATGCCAGTGCAATCAGTGTACCATCACTGATGTATTATATACCTCTGTACAGCTCCTGGGCTACTGTGATGAAATCCTGGACATGAGATTCCTGGGAGGCCCCGCCCCCCGACTGGCGGTGGCCACAAACAGCGAGCAGGTCAAAGTCCTCGCCCGCGGTGGCTCCCTCGACTGGCAGCTGCTTCACGGCCACAGCCGCGTCGTCCTCTCCATCGACGCGTTCGTCCCCCCTCCCCCCCTCCGCCCCCTCCTCGTCTCCTCCTCCAAGGACCACACCGTCCGAGTCTGGGGGGAGGAGGAAGAGGGGTCGGACGGTCGGAGTTCAGAGTTCATCTGCAAGGGGGTGGGGTCTGGACACACTGAAGCAGTGGGCGCTGTGGCATTTGGAAGGTCTGGCTTTACTGTACATTTGCCAGCATCACACATTGCTTCAGTCACACGTATACACTGTGTGCCTGAAGTGTGTAAGAATAAAGAAAGCCTCTCCACACTTCGATGTTGTGGGATATACATAATGATTCTAAGGTCACACTCTATGCATTAAGCTATTGCTAACTTGCCGAGAGAGCGTACTGTACATGTTGTTGAGCTATGTATCTCTTTGTTTCGTCTGCTCGTAATCTGCCTCATTAGGATGAGTGGGTCATTCGTAGTGAGTGGAAGTCAGGACTGCACCATCAAACTGTGGAGTCTGAAACCCCTCTCCAAATGGAACAAGGTGCCACTCCTTTCTGTCCTGTAATTATACACATACTGTAGTTGTTTGTAGTCTGTTTTTGTTTGAGAATGTACACTCTGATTCTCTCGTACGTTTGTACTCTTCGCTCTATGGCCTGGTCTCATTTTACAGAACTTCAAAATAACAATCCTGCTTTAAAAATCCAACATAGTCAAAAACCCAGTTTCAACTGTAGAGTGATGTGCATTGTCAATGCAAACTTACTGCATTATTAGCCACTCATTTGTTGTGAGTGTCTCACTATTATTTAGGGAGAGCAACCGGTGAAACTGCCCACCAAGTACACTCAACTGGCCCACGACAAGGTCTGAGAACTGGTCAATCCTGTCTGTCCAGAATGGTATGATCCCCCCATACTGCAGGATATCAATGCAATGGACGTGTCGCCAAATGACAAGCTCATGGTCACTGGATCACAAGACAAAACAGCTAAGGTATTGCAAAACTTTCTGTAGGAGAAAAATATCAGACAAATTTTCAAAGTCCAGGTATGGGAGTCCTTGTTGAAACTTTCACAGGTGCGCCTTGAAACTTTAGCTTTTGGGGAGCTCTTAGAGCTTGTTCTAAGAAATTACCTACACGAATTTTATTACTTTGCCTTTGTGTCATATGCCATACGTAAGAAGTGCCTGCCTTTGTGTCATATGCCATACGTAAGAAGTGCCTGCCTTTGTGTCATATGCCATACGTAAGAAGTGCCTGCCTTTGTGTCATATGCCATACGTAAGAAGTGCCTGCCTTTGTGTCATATGCCATACGTAAGAAGTGCCTGCCTTTGTGTCATATGCCATACGTAAGAAGTGCCTGCCTTTGTGTCATATGCCATACGTAAGAAGTGCCTGCCTTTGTGTCATATGCCATACGTAAGAAGTGCCTGCCTTTGTGTCATATGCCATACGTAAGAAGTGCCTGCCTTTGTTCATATGCCATACGTAAGAAGTGCCTACCTTTGTGTCATATGCCATACGTAAGAAGTGCCTGCCTTGTGTCATATGCCATACGTAAGAAGTGCCTGCCTTGTGTCATATGCCCATACGTAAGAAGTGCCTGCCTTTGTGTCATATGCCATACGTAAGAAGTGCCTGCCTTTGTGTATATGCCATACGTAAGAAGTGCCTGCCTTGTGTCATATGCCATACGTAAGAAGTGCCTGCCTTGGTGTCATATGCCATACGTAAGAAGTGCCTACCTTTGTGTCATATGCCATACGTAAGAAGTGCCTGCCTTTGTGTCATATGCCATACGTAAGAAGTGCCTGCCTTTGTGTCATATGCCATACGTAACTGTCTGCAGTTGTGGAACGTGAGTGATGGAGGACTGGTGGGTGTCCTGAGAGGTCACAGAAGAGGCATTTGGAGTGTCCAGTTCTCCCCCGTGGACCAGGTCAGGGGATCCACTCCGCACCTCCTGTACTTCCTCTCATCTCGCTGTTTGTCTTCCCTCCTTACACCCCTACTCTCCTTTCCCTCCCTCTTGTCGCTCTCCCTCATTGCTTCACCCCCATCTCCCCTTCTCTTTTCCCATTCTCCCTTCCTCCTCCCCCCTCTCTGTTCTTCTACCTCTCTACCCCTCTCACCATCTCTTTCCCTCCCTTGTTCCCCATCTTTCTTCCCTCTTTTCCCACTCTCTCCCCCTCTTACCCACCTCTCCCCCTCTCTTACCCTCTTCCCCCCTCTCCCAGTGTGTCCTAACAGCATCAGCTGACACAACTCTAAAGCTATGGGCAGTCAATGACTGCAGCTGCATCAAGACTTTTGAGGGTCACACCATGTCCGTTCTCAAGGCTGTCTTCATCACCAGAGGCATGCAGATTGCTTCAAGGTCTCCAGTGTACACAATACATGACATTATAGTGCATAGTTTGGAGGTTTATAAGTCAAACAGAGAACACAGTGTGCCAAGTAGTATATATACCTTCAGTAGATGACAGGCAGCATAGTTGGACATTTAACCCTCTTGGGGCATACTTGGGAAGGTGGGCATTAAAAGTTTACGAGCAACTCATAATCGATTGTGCTGTTTACGTGATGGGTGCAGTGGTAGCGATGGTCTTGTGAAGATCTGGAACGTCAGGACAAATGAATGTGTGACAACACTCGACCAGCACACTGAGAAGGTACGCATTCACACTATCTTCACAGCTAGTGTTGTCAGTAGTAAGGATTAGCATGGTATATATGTACCGAATGTCACAGATGATGTATGGGTATGATATAAAGTATTGTGCACAGGTGTGGTCCATAGCCAGTAGTGAGGATGGGAACTGGCTGGCGTCTGGTGGAGCCGATTCTCTCATCTGTCTCTGGAAGGTAGCATCAAAAAAAAACTACATGTTGTTTTAACCGGGTAAAAAAAGGGGGGCGATTAGGCAATACAACCATTGCACCCCTTGAAAATGCTCCCCTGAACTAGGCCTCTCGTCGGTATATAGTAAAGGTTTGCTTCCCCTTACACAGTCCCTAGTTGTCACTGGGCAGTGTATACGTACGTGCCATGCAGTAGTAATGTGTGCTGTTGTGTCAATGTCAGGATGTGACAGAGAAGGTTGTGGCTGAAGAACAAGAGGCCAGAGACAGACAGATACTCCAGTGAGACCTCTCAAAATGTATCGTAGCACCCTTGCCCCAATGATGTACTACATTCGTAGCCCCCGAACTTGATCCTGTAATTATCGTATAAACAGTGTATACATGTGGAGATTTGTCAGACTCAAGTCAGAGTCGGGGAAAAGAAGTGAAGTAGAGTGCAGTTGTCCACAGCTCTCCTATGAAAGCTGGGACATGCTGCCTTAGTAGCTTTAGGCAAACATTTTTGTCTGAACTAATGTGTGTACGTCATGCTCCAACAGGGAGCAGGAGTTGTCCAACTATCTGCAGCAGAGAGATTTCGTCCAGGCAGTGGGTGTGGCCATCAATCTGGACCAGCCATTCAGAGTCTACACCATCCTATCAGGTTCTCGTTGCACTTTGACCCTGGCCAGCCGGCCTGTAACAGTATACACTCTCTGGGGCAACGTCAGGCCTGGAAGAACAGAAATGTTGCAAAATAATATGGTGTGAGAGTCATCTGGAGGTGCCTGTAAAACACTGACACCCTTATTGGGGGTGGGGGTTTGGTAACTAAGGGAACAATGCAGCAAGATAGTGTATGTTACTATTCCATGCTACAACTGCAGTCAAGGTATTGAGGATAGTTGGTTTGTCTGTTCATCCACTTGTGTGCCTACAAAAAATGCAAAACTGTTAGCACCATTAGTGGAGGAGGGTGGGGGGATGGGTAAAGGCAGCGAAAGAGAGGAATGGTAGAGCAAGATACTATTCCATACTCCAACACTAGTCCAAGTATCAAGGGTAGTTGGTTTGTCTTTTTGTCCACTTGTGTGCCTACAAAAAATGCAAAATCGCTGACACCGTTAGTGGGGGAGGGGTGGGGAGATGGGTAAAGGCAGCGGAAGAGAGGGACGGTAAAACAAGATACTATTCCATACTCCAACTGTAGTCAAAGTGTTTGTCTCTTTTTTCACTCATGCATGCAGAGGTGCTGGATGATGGAGGAGAAGATGGGGTTTTCAAAGACACACTTTCTGCTCTTAGACCTGACCAAATAAGTAGGTAGCTCCACACCTACATAATATGTGATATCTCTATAATGGCTCTATATTCCCCCCCATCTTCCTTTTCCTTTCTTTCCCCCTCTCCCTGTCTTCTCTTAGACTCGGTGTTGAGGTACCTGACCAAGTGGAACATGAATGCCAAGTACAGCAAAGTAGCACAGACAGGTATTCATTTTATAGCAAGTTAGTTTCCCCTGTATGCTGTATACTTCATAGACACTCATGTGTGTGTGCTTCGTGCCTAATAAAATGTAGGTTTGAAGCACTGTTTCCCTGAAAAGTGGTAGGCAGCTCTTCCTTGGAAATCTGCTCATAAATCACAGACTCATTGTCTAACTACACGATGTTATAGTGATTGGAAACGTTTGCCATAGTACACCTGTTCATTCTACTCTCCTCCTATTTATAGTTCTGTCTTACATTCTGAGGACCCACACCCTGGAGCAGCTGATGTCGTACGGTGATCTCCATTCCATTCTGGAGGGCCTCATTCCATACACTGAGAGACATTTCCAGAGACTCAGTCGACTCCTGCAAGTCAGTTCAGACATGTAGCTCGCTCTTAGACACATCAACTTGGTCATGTGTAAGGTTCCTGATGGAAGTATGTAGCTCGTTCTTTCTCTTTCTCTCATTGTCCTACTTGATGCTAGTTGAGCCCAATGTCTAGCAATGTATAATGATACAGTATAGCAGGAATTTTTCGCGTGGTGCAAAATTTCGCGGACAGGTGTAGATGTGCACGAAAATAAAACCACGAACATTTGTGAATAGATATGACATCACTGTTGGAAAAGCACGGGGGCGGGGCTAAGAAGCCAGCAGCTGAATCGCGCACGATGGCTCTTTATCGCTCTGCAGCAGACTCCCTTCCGGACCCCAAAGGACCTCTTTCAACAAAACTCACATCCTCCACGATAAGAGAAGCTAACGAAGCCGTTAGGAGCGCCGCTACGAAGCCATGGTGAAGAGAGGAAGCTACGCTAAGTTCACACCTGCCTCTACTAAAATTTGGGCGTGGTCTTACGTTGGGCGCGTGCGCGAAATTAAAAACGGGAAAAATTTATGCTGGAGGCTCCACGGACGACCCCGCGAAAGTATGCACCCGCGAAAATTTCCCGCTATACGGTACGTTTCTTCACACAGAGTGCTTTAGCCCCCCGTTTGCATGCCTTTGTATGGGAAACCAGTGGTTTTCTTCATGCATGCAAACTACACGTTCATGCTATAGTAACGTGTGGATATGTAGTTGAAATATTTCACCGTTCTCTTTCTCCTCTGTTCTATAGTTGTCCATGTTTGTGGACTACACGTGGCAGTGTATGAAGCTGCCCGACCAGCCGTCTGCTGTATCTACCACCACCTCCACAGCCCTGGGTGCAGGCCTGTCAAAGGAGCCCGGAAAGACCAGCACTGAAGAGAGTTTCTTTGGTGGTGCAGTCAGTGATGTCACAGTTGCTGCGGCTGACAGCACAACACTGGGTATATATGTACTTGAATGTATGTGTATACAGTGTTACGCAGTCAGTTGTAACCTAAGGTAGTTCCTTTTTGGGGTCAACTTTACACACGTAAAGTCATCCATGAGCTAAGGTTCGCTCAAGCACTTCAAAGAGGCCTTATAGCTGTCTACATTAATTCTTGCCTACATTTATATAGCTTGATGTGTAACGCCGCGTGATTTGTTTTTGGCCCCAAATTGACATTGTCTCTGTTTATCCCTGGGCCGAAAAGCTTACACTCTCTTCATCTTTGTTAATTTGACAGATGAAGGAGATCTGTTTGTTGAGGATCGCGCCCCTGACACAGAACTCCATTTGGAGCACACCACAGACAGCGCCGGATGTGAAAAGAGTGAAAGTGAAGAGGTGACTGATACTGAGGACAGCAGTGGCATTGAGGACTCCAGTGTTTGCCACCAGGGAGGAGAGGAACAAAGTGACATACAGAGTGGTTCAGATACCATTGTGGTGGGTGAAGGGAAGAGAGAGGTGGGGGAATCGAAGAGAGGCCGGATAAAGCAAAAGGTGAAGAGGCAGCAGTTTGCCAAGAGAGGGAAGGAAAAGGAGGTGGGAGAGGAGGAGGAGGAGGAAGTAGAGGAAGAGGGATTGTCAAGATGTAGAATCAGTCGAAGGGGGAGACTGCTGCAGAGAAGGTCTCTACAGAGGAAGATGAAGTTATCAGGCAGTAGAAAACACAGAACATTGATCCATACATAACTTGCTTATTTTAGGAGTATGTTTTGTCGGTCAAGAAAGAAGAAAGTTGCAGAGAAATTGGTACTATACATAGCAGTGTAGACGAGTCGCTGTAAAACTGGGGTTGTCTCATTAAGAGTGTCCGAGAGCATACCACCAGCTGCCATGAAACACAGGTAAAAGTTCAGCGACGATCTGAATGGTGCAGACGCCAGACAGGCAGCTTTGAAACCAGCTGGCAGGGAAAGTAAGCGAACATGTATTGTTCAAAGCCCTCTCCCCTAATCAAAGCAAGGGACACCTGGCTGTTGGCATAACATTATGGCCAAATTTTCACACTGAGCTAGAGTTTCAATCATGCACTTGTAAGTACACAAAGCCAAGTACTGTAATAGGTCGTTTTTGGCTTGTTATCTCTTCCACTATTCAACCACTGCACCCTTGTTATATCAGAGAGTCGGTAGACTCTCTATATAGGGACGACACGGGTGAAATCTCACGTGAT
>CASHTH010000660.1:0-28891 GCA_030341885.1 Geodia barretti
GAGAGGCTCGGGTGGCTGAAGACTGTCGCCGAAGGGGACGGTTCTCAGCCGTGTACGTTCGCGGCTTTTTAATCGCGTAGCGTTTGGCTGTTTTACTCAGGAATAATTTTGTCAATCATTAAATTGACACTTTGCGACATTTTACTTTTCCAAGGATCTTTTTGAAACTCTATACTTTGTTCGGGTGCCCCTTCTCAAGCTTACCCTTCCGCCAATTACTTTTTAAGCACTCACTTTACCACAACTTCTTTACTTTCCCTACAGCTCCGTTTAGCATAGTCTTCCCGCTTATTTCCCTGTTTGCTTGTTTACCTCTTCCTGCCACCCGCAATCGGACTGATCGATCGCAGTCTCTACCTCTACGTAACATCTTTCTCGTCCATATAAGTGTCCATTCCCCATTGATAATACCGCTGCGAGTGAAAAAGACCTCACGCCACGCCCGGAATTGGCGATAAGGGTCCGAGGTAACGTTGTCGATAGCGGCTCTCGATATCGGTGCGGCACATGCCCCTTCTCCGGTATGGCAGCAGGGACTTGTGCCAGAAACTCCATTTCGGTGGCATGCACGGTGCTTCAACCGGTGTGTCGGTATGCGTAAAGAACGATATCAACCTCGACATACAAATTCGCCCACTCCATCCAGCGACTACAAAAGTCTCCGACCTCCCCAACGGGGTCGAAATAGAGTTCAAGACCAAAAAGCAAGTCGTTCCCTACTCGACCAATGACCTGTCTCGTACGTAACGTAAGACCTGCAAAAAAAGCTGGCGTTCACCGTCGGAGCAGATGCAACGAATCCGAGCATCCCCAACTGCCGACCTGAATAGGCCCAACCCATCAAAAACCGGACAGCTACACCGCACGGTCTGATACAGAGTTACCGGGAATTTCCAAGCCTCTTCTTTGGAAGAAGTCCGGGAATTTTTTTAATAATGCTGGTGATGAATCTGAGCTCTAAAATGCAGAAGAAAAATGGTCGAAAATAAAGGTCAAAATTAGGCTGTACTTTTAGGGTTACATCGGGAATAACCTACCGAGCCACTATTGATACTTTTTTCCCAGATATATTAAAAAATCTGTATCGCATGCGTTCAACTGTGACGCGTTCTGCTTCGGTTTTGGAATATCGTGCTAATAGGCTCCCCCTGCTCCCTCTCTACTCAGTGCCACTTCTATTGGGGATACTGTCGCAGTATCCCCGGTGACGAATTGCGATAGAGCCTCAAAGGATGTCTCGTGTAACCCGTGTCGCGGTCAACAATTCTTCCAGAAGGGCTTCATTGATGGCAACCACCCTGGGGTTTGGGTTTCGTAAACACTCGAAGGTGGCCATGGCAGGACATTCCTGATCGACAGTGGCCATGCGGGGGAGTCCGCCCAATGTTCGGCAGTGGCGGGCTAAGAGGACATCCATCTGAGCGCTAATGGCGGACGTGCCACTGAGCGGGCTAGAACCTTGGTGGCGAGCGTCATGCGCGGCGTTATCAGCCTCGGACTATCCTGGTTCACTTGCATCCAGAAGGTCCCGCTAGACGTCGTTTTGATACGCATCCCTATGGCGAAATAGGACAATGTATCCTCAATTAGAAAATATGCCATCATCTTAATTCCAAGTTCGGCTATCATCATCTGCTAGCTCCCTTGCTGACCTACTTTTTCCACCCACTGGATCAGACCCCATTTCATACAGATCCTGCTCCATTACTACCCTACAGGCTAGACCCTTCGTCTTCTTTTACTGTGATGACCTTAGGCGTTGGCCTCTCCCTATTGCCTTGGCCGGCCGGTTACCCCGCCTACGTCCTTTTCCGGCCAACATCGACATTCTACTATATGCTGCCCTGATCCCATTACCCCTGCCTCATCCACTGTCCTGGTATCCACCCCCCCAGCACCTTGGTGGATCTTACTTTCAGCGTCCTATGTTTGGCCTTCTTTTCCCTCCCTCCCTTCCTCCCTTCCCCCGATTCCTTTATTCACCTTTCCCCCCACTACATACTACATAATTGGAAAAAAAATGACAGTTGAATACCAGAAAGATAGGCTCATAACTCTGTATATACCTGCATTATGAATAGTTTATCACCCTCAGCCTGTGCTTGGCAATGTTACCGATGGGGAAGTGTGATATGCAAGTACGTAGTATGTATCGCCACAAGTATGAGGTGAAAAAGGTGGAGTCAACTAAATTCTCCCATTGCCTTCCTCTCTGATACCCCCTCACAGCCCGGCTAGTTGTGGTTTATGATCAACGGCCGCCATGACATGCATATCTGGCACACCGACCCTCATCTGTTTGTTGGCAGGCGGGAATCTCTGGCCCACCACAATTATGTTGAGAGCAGGTATTTTGGCTGGGAGGCCACCTGTGAGGTTCTGGCCCGGGCTGGCGTGGCGCCCCTGCCCGCCCCTTCTAGGGTGTTGTGTGGTCACTGACTCTCGCTGTGGCGTCCCTCTCCCTCTCCCTCTCTCTCTCCCCCCTCTCCCTCCCTTCCTCCCTCTTCTCTGTCTCGTTCTCTTCTATCTCTCCCCCTTCCTTTCCCTCTCTGTCTTCCCTCTCTGCCTTCCCTCTCTCTCTCTCTTACAGTACCAGAATCACGAATAAGCACTGAACTGATCACACTTTTGTGGCAATTAGATATTGTTAACGCTCATGTCATTACGTGTAAAAGGCATGTGCACCCATACATATCCATCGAAGACTAGCTCTTCGTTTAATTGATTTAGAGTATCGTAGTGATTCTGTCGTCGTTTTCCTTGCCACTGCAGGTGGCAAATCATGGTCCAGTTTATAAAAAAATACTAGTGTCACTAGAATCTCGTAGTGTCTGACTCACAATGAATGGATCGTGCCGAATTCTCACCGGCCTGTTTCTAAAAATAGAGTACTTGGTCTATTTTTAGAATTCCAATGAAACTGTGCTGTGTAAGCTACAAGGCAAGTATCCTATGCTGGTATTGTATTTCAAATCTTGCAAGCCAGCTATAACACAGGATTAGGCACCGAATATGGACGCCACCACCAACAGAGCACTCGGCCATTGCGCAACATTTTGTCAGGGCGGTGGATGTTGCTTTGTACACGAGATATGCTCCCGAGCCACACGTGCCTCGCCTCTGAAAGGTTAGAAGCTTTACATAAAGCTAGGGTAACTGCCAATGGACTGACAGTTTTGGTGACAAGTTAAGTAGGGGTGTGCATTACTTGTACAGCATTACATAATCTTACATTCTTTTCCCGTTGCACACATGTGCTCACATAGCAAGCATGCAGCTAGCATCGTTTGATTGGTGGAGTGTGGTTCAGTGTTGACACATGGTGTTGTGGTGGACATATCCTGATTCCTGGCTGCCAGGAATCACGAGTGTGGCATGATGATTGGAGTCTGTTACACAGCCTTCCAGTCCACACATTAGGAGACAGGCACACACACTCCCCACGCCAGCCTCAAGTCAACACACACACACACACACAAACACCGACCAACCATTCCCAACACCCAGCAGGGTATGGGATGGCCTATGTCCCGTCTATTCTAAAGTTGTCAATCATTTCACTTTGCTGTATTGATATTTTTGATTACCACGCAACAATGCAGTAGTCCTGAAACTGGCAGTTTGTTGATTTTACAATAGTCTAGCCTGCGGCTTTGCATGTCAGTCTCGGAAAATATTATGCAAAGATCTATGTATATACATAATTGTAACTACCAAGAAACACAGCTCTGTGCATGCAAGTATCAAAATGAGTGAGTCTGAGAGGGTCACTGGACAGTACAGGTACGGTATCTAGTGGAGGTGAAAGTACTCGTGGAGAAAGACCACAAAGATCCTCTTGAGGTTGGAGATAGTGAGCCGGTGGAGACTTGCAGCATTGTCCCTGAGAGTGTGCCAAACATTGGGGAAGGGGGAGACAATGAGATGGAGAATGGGCACTCCTGTGAGGCAGGGAGGGAGGGGAGGGAGGCAGTAAGGAGTGAGAGATGGTATGAGAGAGGGAGGGAGGCAGTAAGGAGTGAGAGATGGTAGGAGAGAGGGAGGGAGGCAGTAAGGAGTGAGAGATTGTATGAGAGAGAGAGGGAGAGAGGGAGCCAGGCCAAAGACAGGGAGGAAGAGAGGCGAAGAAGGAAGGAGAGAGAGGGAGGTAGGGAGAATCAAGTTAACAAAGTATGCTGGAATGTTGTGATAAGGTCAGTACACTAAAAACAGGAAAAACGCAAGAAGTTTCAATTGTCATCAGAAATTTCACAGTATACTTTGGCATCTCCATAATAGTGATGACAACACCGAGGACACCCTAAATAACCCAGCTAATTAATATTGGTGCAGGTAACCCTGTGTATAGAGCACAAATCCCTACAGCTTGTCATCACATGAAACTTGCAGGAGCGTGTTGTCAGCCCAACATCCTCACAGCTTCTCTAAGGCCCTCGCTGTCTTGTGGTATGAACAATTACGTATGCTTTGAAGCAGTCACACACTGTTGGTACACATGTACACACACATTATGTACATAATGTATGATTATACACTGTATAGCTGTATTGAATAAACTACAGGTATATACATGTATTATATGGTAGGGGCAGTGAAGGAAGAAGGACAAGTGTCACAGGAATCTCTCTAACAAGGACACTTCCATGGCTCCCACAACACAGCAGCTTCTGTCACGAAACATGCTGCATCGTGTGGGAACTTCCAAAGCACATGCCAAATCGACCAAACTGTGCACCAACCAAGCTCTATCGTAAAACATGGGCCGCTATGGGAGGCATGCTGCATCGTGAATACACTTCCACACACGTGAATTTCAGTAAGAAAGACAAATCACCAAGCAACAAAAAATAGGAACACCAAACACGCAGACACACATGCAATAATGCAAGTGACAGGTGGTATTCATTGCTCCAAATAAATCACGGTTTACTATTTTCTACCGCTTAGTTTGTCTAGTCTAACCCATAGCCCTCTTTCCTTATAGGTATCGTGTATTGACATCTGTTCTTTCGTGACCTTCGTTCATTAAACCCTAATTTAAAAAACGTGTTGGGTGTGTGTGTGTGCTATTACCTCTCTCCAGGAAGGGTTTATGGTCATCCTCAATTTGAAGTGATCGTAGCTGCTGACTTACAAAGTAGGGTTGAGAGTGGGACTCCAGGTGGTTACTATCATGTAGCCTCTGCTCTGGAGAGAGAAGGAAAGAAAGAGAGAGAGGGGGGGGGGAGGTTGAGGGGGATGGGTCGTAATAAGCCCCATGAGAAACTCTTGAGATATCGCATGTTAATATGTAGCCATTAGCCTACCATAAAAGAATATGGGCTGTGTAAAAAGAGGGGAGGGAATTGTGATCAGTGGTGTCTAGATCTACGTAATTCATGTGCAAAAATCCATGGCTCTCCTTACGAGGGCCCAGGAACCGGGCTGAGGGGTGCTGGTACACATGTGCAGTAGTTACAGGAAGAGTATGCTGCCAATAGCAAGATCCTCTTCAAGAGGAGATACACCACTCAATAACATAGAAACTGCACTACTGACAGCTTGTTATTCAATAAAATACCATATTCCTACACTAATGTACATGACTGGAAATGTTGGGAGAATCGAGAGACATGCATTCGGTGTAATGTGTGCAAGAAGAATGTAAGCACGTAACACTGGCAAGGATAGTCGTGTCAGGAGACAGTAACACAAAAAAGTGTGAATTGCATTGACAAACATGGTAGCTGAGCTCCCTTCCGCATGCAGCAAGTAATAAGGCTGAGATGTATTATACAACAGGACTGTCATAGTGAATCAGCATTACATAATGCTCTAGCTGATGTCTGGATGATGGTGCAATGATCACACGCAATGAAGAGTGATCGGAGCCATATAAGGCAGGGGATGAGGGGGGTGAAGCTGTACAATAGGTGTGGACCTGTGTTTACTGCCTGGCCGGCCAAACAGAGCCCAGCCGCACTCCCTCCACCTCTACATCCCCACACACCTTCATTCCCTACAAACATGGACATGTGGTAGATGTACAGATGTTCAGTAGAGTGGACTCCCTCCGTCACACGTGACTGGCGGGGCCAGGCGGTATAGTGGACTCCCTCCGTCACACGTGACTGGCGGGGGCCAGGCGGTATAGTGGACTCCCTCCGTCACACGTGACTGGTGGGGCCAGGCGGTATAGTGGACTCCCTCCGTCACACGTGACTGGTGGGGCCAGGCGGTATAGTGGACTCCCTCCGTCACACGTGACTGGGGGGCCAGGGGTATAGTGGACTCCCTCGTCACACGTGACTGGCGGGGGCCAGGCGGTATAGTGGACTCCCTCCGTCACACGTGACTGGTGGGGCCAGGCGGTATAGTGGACTCCCTCCGTCACACGTGACTGGTGGGGCCAGGTGGTATAGTGGACTCCCTCCGTCACATGTGACTGGTGGGGGCCAGGCGGTATAGTGGACTCCCTCCGTCACACGTGACTGGCGGGGCCAGGCGGTATAGTGGACTCCCTCCGTCACACGTGACTGGCGGGGCCAGGCGGTATAGTGGACTCCCTCAGTCACCCAGGTGGTATAGTGGACTCCCTCAGTCACACGTGACTGGCGGGGCCAGGTGGTATAGTGGACTCCCTCCGTCACACGTGACTGGTGGGGCCAGGCGGTATAGTGGACTCCCTCCGTCACATGTGACTGGTGGGGCCAGGTGGTATAGTGGACTCCCTCCGTCACATGTGACTGGTGGGGCCAGGCGGTATAGTGGACTCCCTCCGTCACACGTGACTGGTGGGGCCAGGTGGTATAGTGGACTCCCTCCGTCACACGTGACTGGCGGGGGCCAGGCGGTATAGTGGACTCCCTCCGTCACACGTGACTGGTGGGGCCAGGCGGTATAGTGGACTCCCTCCGTCACACGTGACTGGTGGGGCCAGGCGGTATAGTGGACTCCCTCCGTCACATGTGACTGGTGGGGCCAGGCGGTATAGTGGACTCCCTCCGTCACATGTGACTGGCTGGGGCCAGGCGTATGTGACTCCCCCGCAACTGGACTGGTGGGGCCAGGCGGTATAGTGGACTCCCTCCGTCACACGTGATTGGCGGGGCCAGGTGGTAGGACGCCCTCTCGTAGTCACACTTGTTATGCAGTTTGCATGAAGCAAACTTTACATGTGGGAGGGAGCTCAGCTTCATGGACTGGATGTTTAGGCTCATGTAACGGTTTAGAGATTTCTTATTTTTACCGAAAACTAATACAGCTGATTCAGCACAACCAAAATAATGGTCAGTTGTCACCACCGCAACATTTTTCTCTCCCGAGGGTAGGGTCTGGGCATGAGATTAGGTATGGGACTGTGATATGTACATTATCATACCTAAAAAGCCAGAATGCAATGATATCTTAAGGTATAAATATACAGTGATGTTACGTATGTACCTATTCGAGCAAGTCTCCCATAGAGGTTTGTGGTGCTCTCAAACATGTTGTGAAATGTTGGATTCTGAGCTCCAATCAGATCCAGCAGAACAAACGCCTCCTACAGACATAGAGACAACAAGTCAGAAGATTCCTAGAAAAAAGTAGATACATCAAGAGAAACACATTTTTTTAGAGGGACTCCAAAATCTGGGCATGCTGTTAGCTCGCTGGCACGATATGGGGCATGATCCCACCATGATACCCTGAGAGACTATGTATGTATGATGTACAAGTGGGGAAATAACAGGGTTTCCCCCCTGTTCTTTACAAGAAGAACCCTGACCATTAATAGAGATCCTGTTTCATCTAATTAACATTCCAATACAGTTCAAAACACACAGAAAGACCACACATTTTACTGTCACGCACACACACAAACACAACCAATGACGCGGAAAAGTTAATACAAACACTGTATGCATATATGGCAACGGGAAAACAGTTTCAATTGCCTTATATTGTCGTGGGGCGGCAATATATGAGCATAAGGTGAGGCGGAAGGTAATTGGAGAGAGAGCTGCTGTGTGGAATGGACAGTATGAAATGTCAGGGGACCCAGGGTGTAGTTTGTGGCATCAGGATCTCCTGCCTACTATGGTCAGAGGGGAAACCAACCCCACTACCTACCACAACTCATGTGACTCTCGAGACTTACGTATAATGCTTACGTCAACCACCCAACCTGCATTGTTGGGATGCTTGTATCATGTACATATACTGCCTTTGTTTACCAACAACCCTGCAGTTTATAGTGCCAGTTTTGTACGGGAGTGTAGAGGGACATGCGGACTTATTTGAGCATGGAAGGATGCACCAACTTCATTTACTACAACACTGCTGGGGATTGAGGATAGGAGCCAGTGGATGACAACACCAGACGATAGACACTAGGGTGTATGGTTAATGCAGCAGAATGAAAATTGATATGCTCGATGTCACCTTCATTGTGCTGACAACCACTATTAATTTTTCTGAGTCATTCAGTAATAAGGCTTTGTCTCACATTGGGCACACGTGTGAAAAAATAAACGTCACATGAAATATTATGTAGGCGCTGTCACACCAACACATCTGTGTGTGATAGTTGGGGAAATTAGGGGGTGCCAGCCACCCTACCCATCTGATTACTGTGCCACTGCATGGAGAAGGGAATGCACTAAGATCTAAAAGTTGAACCATAATGCTACGTTACAACAATGACCTCACAATGTTCACTATCTCAGTAGGACTTGGTCTAACATTTAATGCGGGAGGATCTTTAAATCATTCCATTATGTTATTACTACATCGGTACGTTATGAACCAATGACACAGACAGGGTAGGAACAGGATGAACTTGTACTAATCAATGGAAGGTACATACCACTGACACCAGGACAGTGGAGGGTAAACAGGAGCTGGTCTGTAAAGTCATTCAATTATCAAAGATTCACACAGTATCCAAGGAGTTGTGGTGTCCAGTGACATCACAGTCATCATGACATCACATCCCTCATCACACCTTCCACTTCCTGCTTTGGATTATTGCAGCCACAGCAACTACCATCCACAAGGGTGTCATACACGTGTATGTTACGTTGCTAAGCACTAGGTCTGTAAAATGTATGTTATAATGTACACACTGTAGGTAGTATACAGTAGAACTTCCGATTAAGATAGGACAACCTCCCTACAATTGACAAACTGCCTCCCCTCTGCCGATAACCATACATTTCCACCTCCGAGATATGGACAAAAACCTATGGACAAACCTGACTGTCCCGTGTACAAAATTCACCTCCAATAATGCACAAGCAGAACCCTTGCCCTCTAAAAGCTATTCCTTGCAGTCACACCAGCCAGTATAGGCAGTTCTAAGCTTTTTTGGTGAGTTCCAGTTAGGACTTGTGTTCTCTAGCCAGCCAGTGGGCAGAAGCTATTTAGTGTAGCCAGGAGTTAGAGTCACATATCAAATACTGCAGACAGTAGAGATTCTACAGTCCCAACAAGCAGTCTACCCTTGATCAGTACTTATTCTACGGCTTATGTGGTTTACGTTGATAATCGTGGTACTATAGGGTAGGACCTCTGAGGAAGGGACAACCTCCGAACAAAGGACAAAACGGCCAGTCAGTCCATTATTCGGAGGTTCCACTGTATACACGTGATTCTGCCGCCAGCAAAGAGGGGTACATATATACCTAATACTATACACATAGGCTCCCACATGACTGTAAGAAACTACGTGTGTTACAAACTATGAAGTAAAGTGAATGTGAATTCACCTAGTGTGTTGTGTTACACATACATTTGCTGATCTCCAATAGCAACCAAACAACCAACCACTCGTCCTCCACATTGTCACGGTAACACAGACTCCCACATAAGTGAGGCGGTGTCTGTATCAGTAAGAGGCAAGAGGGGGGTGACTGACAAGTGCGAGACCAGTATGTAAGTCTTCCACACCCAGACCATCCTGTGACTAGTAGCCTCGTCCCCAAGGCTCTTTGTGGGAGGGGAAAAGAGCCTGGTGCACACCAAATCCAATGGGATGGGTGTGTACATGTACGTAGAAGTGTGCATGGATTGTGACTGAGAGTGAGCCAGCAGCAGGACGACAACACTACACGTCAGCCAACTAGTTTCCAAAGGCCAAACACTACTGTGGCTGGGAGTTCATCACCTGTAGGAGCACCCACTGGATAGACCGGAGGGCAATAGAAAAAGGTGATTGTGCTAAAGTCGGTTTACTATAGCAAGCTTGATAGCACGCTCACAAGTGCGTCAGTCATCAAGATACCGGCGTGCTTCATAGTAGACATATTATACACCCAGTGTGTACCGGGTTCCTCTGTCCTTAATATCATGAACTAAATGAGGATATTACTACGACATATTATCTTCTGCCACATTTCTACTGGACAGTGCTTATTGGCATGAACTGCACACTTTATGCAGCTTAGTAGATCCAAGTTTGTTACTCTCTTTTTACGCTAAAACAATGCATGGGTGCTAGTATTTCACAGTTTGTCTACTTTTATCTAGGGGGAATGGGGCCAGGGGGGGGACAAATTGTCCCATTCTTACTCAAACTAAGCCTCAACTGTAAAAAACGACCCCTTCAATTATTAACCTCTCACATGTTTCCCCTTACTGGAGTAAACAAGTAGCATATTCTTGGCTCTATACATGTCTCAACAACTTGGTAACAAAGGAGAAAGGTAAGGCAAGGCAAACAAGTCAACATGTGCGTGAAATGTGTATAATGCACGCACGCACGTACAGTACCGCTCAGATGCAAGGTATAACACAACCGCGTGTGTCACGAGTTTAAACGCGGTCATGCACACATTTACACGTGTGCATGTACCTAATGTTAAAACACACTTGTCTTCTGATGGATTTCCGTCGTAGTAGCTAGTCTTTGAGGCAACGTTACAACCTTTCGTTGTGATGTCATTGTGACTAACAATTTTGAGCAAATACCTTTTGTAACAAGAGATCCTTTATATGAACACAACAGGTTAAGTTAGGTAAGTTGACTAATGAAATTTCGAGCAAAAGCAGTTTGTAACAAGAGATCCTATATAATAACTATATCTACACAACAGGGAATAATTGTAGTAGGGAATACTAGTGACAAGTTGCACATCAGACGAGCTATGAAAGCAGGGGCTGCCTCACCATAGCCTGCAGCGCAGTCTTGTCTCCGACACTGAGGAGACTGGTGTCCTCCATGTCTCTGGCCAGCTGTCTCGAGCCATAGAGAGAGTCTGTGGCAGTCCATCTCTGGAACGCCTCTTCGCCGTCAAAGAATATCAGCTGGAGACTGTACTCTGACAGCTGGAGGGAGGAGGAGGAGGAGGAGGAAGGAAGGGATGTTAAAGACAAAATACTCTACTAATTGACCCTTGGGATGCATGTGTAGCAAGGGTAAGATGCACGGTTGAATGCAGTGCTTGGTTGTTCAGTTCACAGCATAGCAGTGCATGAAATTGGTCAATTAGTCATACTTGCACAGTCATGCATAAAGCCACACTTGTCTAGTTATGTAGCATCCTGTGGCCCATTGCTTGGAGGACCAGATGTAGTTCCAACTATACCCCCAGAGCAGGAACAGGAGTGCACAAGGGGAGGAGTGTGTGAGTGAGGCTCACTGAGAAAGGGTTCTTTGTGTATACAAAATATATGTGTGTACATACATAGCTCGACAAGTGAATGTCGAAGTCTTGATTCCATCCTGCATTATGAATATGTATGTGACACGGGCACGATTGCACTGTAGATACAACAATCTGTTGTGACAAGGTTAGCTTGTCTCCTCCGTCACACAAAACCACTATCATGCATGTTTTGTATGTACCCCTCTATTCTGCAGTTTCTCATCGAGGGTGAGAGCCATGTCCAGGAGTAGGGCAACAGGGAGGGCGGAGTCAGTGGCTCCCAGGAACCCCCTGGGTGTCCTCTTAGAGTCGTAGTGAGCTGCCAGCACCAGTCTCTTGTCCACCTGCACCACCACATCACAAATCACACAGCTAGACTAGGGCATGATATTATACTTCATGTGTGGGTAGAATTACACTTGCAGAGATCTATGATTGTTAGAGATACATATTGTACATTAGGCTGGATAGGGGTTCTGTCTTTTAGTACAAATTCACAGCTGCCTCACAGTAAACAACATCTGTAACCACCAGGGCCTAGTCACCGACTTGTTCCTTCTCTGTATAGCTTCCCAGTATTGATAGATACTAACACTCTATGGTTACACTAGGGGAAGCTAACTCTTCATGTACTAAAGAAACTCCTTCCCGAACAATGACTCAACATGCAGCCCAAACCCATGTACACATTCCCTTTCCAGACCAAACAACTTGTTCCCCTACCTCTGGGTCCAGGGTGGCTATAATGTTGGTGAATCTTGTACGAGGAATGTCGGCATAGGGGGTGTCCTGTTCAAAGGAGTGCTGTGTGATGTTCCACCGGGAGCAGTTCAGCTGGTTCAGTCGAGACACTATATACTGCAGAAAGGAAGGAGACACACACGATAGATTTATATACAAACATATTTGTAAACTTGGCCAGAGGAAACACGATTGTGTCATTGTGAAGCAGGTGCCAGATCATGTATAGATGATAATATGTACTGGTATATAATGGACATAAACTTCACTCTGCTAGTACAGCAGTAGCTAAGGTCAGTGAAATGTGAGACCAAGAGAGGTGGGGGGAGGGGGCTAGTCTTACATTCTTGACGACTTCATGTTCTGGAGTACCGGGAACCCTGACTTTGAGGACCTCTGGCAGGTCATACTCAAAGAGGGATTCGACCTCGTGACATCTCATCACAGAGTTGAGTCTCTGGTTAGTCAGAATGTTGAACTGAAACTGGGTATGAGGAGGGAGAAACGGGGTACAAGTGGCAGTGACTATTGACATGAATGCCAGAAAACCATGTGTAAATGTAAGTAACAACAGTTGTCAGAGTGAGAGTGGCGGTGTTAGGGCGTAATGGTATTGCTTACGTCATTTGATCTCTGGGCCATCGTGCTCGCCGCCAGCGCTAGACACGCCGTCATCAGCACTGGTGAGGCTCGAAATCTTCCTATCATCGTGGGATATACTTACTACTGCCTAGTCTCCTGTCAGTCTAGTCTTCTCTGCTTCCGCGTAGCCTTCTCGTATTGCGGTGGGAATAGGGTTAATTTAGCTCCGCGCTATTGCGCATGCGTGCCCGTATTAGCTCTCGCAAGTGCCTCTGAGCTAGCTCTCTCGTTCAAGCAGCTTGGTAGTAGACCGTGGTTGAGGGGGGTTCCAGTAGTAACTGTGGGTACTCCACTTCGTGTCGTTATCCTAACCTGATTGCAAGAATTATATACAGTGAATGCATGGACTGAAAATTTGTATATACCCCATCAAAATTTCGAAAATAAATGGCGACAGGGATAAGTGGGAGAAATATTGCGGCTGGCAGTTCGCAGCAATCACTGCCTGGGAGCCCGGAGGAGATGCGGATACCCTTGTCTCGCCTGGACACGCACCGTGACCAGCTGGATATGGGCTGGAAGAACGAGACTGACAAGAAGAAAGCGGAGGAAACACTCGAGAAAATGTCTGGAGCTTTTTCTGCTCTCATTGAGAGCGTGGGGGAGCAGCCGGAGCGAGAAGGGTTGAAGCGTACGCCACTGCGAGCTGCCAAGGCCCTCTGCTTCTTCACAAAAGGCTATGAAGACAACTTGGCCAGTAAGTTTAAAGGTCAACAGTCCTGGGGCACACCTTCTTTTTGCATAACTAAGGAACATTGCAGCTGCTTCCCAGACCAGGCAGCCAGAAGTAAGAAGCCCAGAAGCCAATCACCTGGTGTGATGGTGGGTGTGGATTTCGTGGGAGTGACATCCTTTAGGCCAATAACTTGTTTGTTACTTTGAGAATTCAAAACTCCTTTTCAAGTTCAAAATGACAGAAGAGCGCACCTTTTCCTGTCATTTTGTAAGTCAGCTAGGAATCCAAATTTGCTTTTGGCCAAATGCTGTAGACAAAAGGCCAGTCTTCATTTTTCAGTTGGCGAGACAACTAGTTTATCCATAAGGCTGCCCTGTCAAACATATTGCTACCGTTACGTTGTAAATCTCTACTTTCACTCACTGAAATTGTGTATTGAGCATGCTCACACCTGGCTGCAGGTGTGGTGGGGGATGGAATATTCCAGGAGAACCATGAGGAGATGGTGGTGGTGAAGGACATTGAGCTGTTCTCACTCTGTGAGCACCATCTTGTGCCCTTCTTTGGCAGAGTCTCAGTGGGCTACCTGCCCCAGGGCCAGGTTCTGGGTCTCAGCAAGGTGGCCAGGTCAGCCCTCCTCTCTACATGACACTGACTGTGTTATGTAGTTTTTCTCTGAATGTGCAGGATTGTTGAAATGTTTAGCAGAAGATTACAGGGTAAGTTAGGTAACTGCTTCGCATCCAAGCACCCCCCCTTCCCTCTGTTTAGTCTTTGAGCCTCCACTCTCTGTTTTCTGTATTTGGCTCAAGGCTTACATCTATTGTGTGTTGGGGAGAGTTAAGGTAGTGTTCAGGAGGCTACTCCAGGGATTCAGTAACACAGCCCCTCTCCCTCAAACTTATCCTTTTTTGGTTCTTTGTACTATATTGTTACTGGCAATTAGGCTAAGTGCAGCTACAAATTCCATACTGCTTGATTCTGTGACCTTTTCCTCTTCCTTTCCCTCACTTTTCAGTCCTCTCTTCCCACCAAACTCTGGGTGCAGTTGTACTGAGAAGTCTTAGCAGTTTGTAGCAGTTTCCTCCCCCCCTTTATCCACCCCTCATCTCACAGTTCAGGAGAGGCTGACTAGGGAGATAGCTGAGGCAATACTGAAGGCCATCAACCCCTCTGGAGTGGGTGTGGTAGTTGAAGCCACGTGAGTCTCCACAATAATTTGAGGGTAGCAGCAGTTTTCTTGGTAGACTAACGTAAAGTTTTCTCTTTCAAACTGCACATTGTCCGGTACTGCATGATTGACTTGACAGGGAATGTGGCAGTAATTATAATGCAAATGTAATTGCATAGTACTTGCTCTGGGCCCTATTGTTTAGTTCCATCAATTCATAATTTTAGCCCTTATAATGAAAAGCACTAAAGTGCAAACCCTCAGCGCTAAACGCGCGAGTTGTAGCATCGCTGTATGCTGGGCTGTGCGTCATCGACTGAGCCAGTAACACGAGTCTCGCCGTAACACAGGGTAGCTAGTTGCATTAGCGGTTAGAGAAATGGCTCAGGTTTTTCAGAGGCTCTAATATTTGCTTTATTCGCTCTTCTGTGTTTCAATGCTCTCGCCAGACGTTTTATAGATGGGAAGACAAGGCCGCAGCCACAAACTGCTCGCCAACTGAACTATTATGCTACATTGCGACATACCTTGCTCAGCATGTTTATCCATTGAAAAAACAAAGAGAACTTCCGCTGGGTCTCCTAACATATTTACACTGATGTTCCATGATACGAATTTACAAGTTTGTAAGCACTAAGCTGACACCCCTTATTCCTGTATATGGCGCACTCAATGTGAATAGGGAAGGCAAGGCTAGTAAAGAGAACAGAGATCAAAACTGACAGAAGCCCGTGGATCGTATATACAACCAACGTGGCGTAGCACATGCTCCGGCGAATAATTGACATGACGCGTGCGCGCTATATAGCCTGCCGGAGAGGCGCGCGTGCGAGATCGACCGCATGTTGGCTTTTTCGCTTGTTTTCAAGCCATATCTCTGGAACGCAGTCGTTTCAGGAAAATCGCCACGTTAGTATCCATCTTCTCGTTGTTCACAACCCGTTGGCGCCACTCATTGCCCGCCTCGTAGCCTGTAGTGCGAGAACTCGCGCGGACAGACAGACAGACAGACGGACAGACCGACAGAACGACTACTGTAACCTCGCTGCGCATGCGTGCCGAGGGTTAATAATGATTGCATGCAAGTAGCTACAATAAAGTTATAGGCCCACAATTGCAGTTACTGTTGTTCTGCAGGCACATGTGCATGACGATGCGTGGAGTGAGCAAGCCTCGGAGCAGGACCACCACCAGCTGTATGCTAGGGACCTTCAGAGACGACCCTCGCACACGAGAGGAGTTCCTTACCCTCTCCAGAACCAGAGATAGCTTGTTCTGATCCATAGACTCCCTCCTATTTGGTACATTTATTATTTATTCCCACGTGAGCATATATTTTGTGTACAACTGAAGCTGCGATAAACTCTGCGCATGCTCTGATAATTATAATTGTGATATTCAGTGGTAATATTAACCCTGACATAGTTTCTTGCGATCCTCACTCTTAATGTTGGCATCAAGACCTGCTGTCTCTCTGTCATGCACAAGCCATACACTCACAACTGAATGCAGTTTCGGTCACCTGCATATAAGGTAGTGCCAGCAAGACCTACGTGGGTACATAATGTACAGTTGTGCACGTGTTGGAAAGCATTGCCAGTGAAAGCATGATCAGTGAACAAGACAGCTTTATTCAGGGTAGTTGCTCCTCCTGCTCCTCCTTGCTCCACAGTTCCACTCTGCCATTGAGACTCTAGTGTGGGAACATGTACACCTAACACAGGATCGATACTCGGACCTCTATTTAATACAGCGTCGTGTGATGGGAGTCAGAGTCAGTTGTAGGCAGCGCTCAGTATGTTGGGCAGCAGACACTGGCTGCTGCTGCTGTCGACAGTAGTTGCTCTGTATGGAGTGGCAGTGTGCATGCCTGGCGAGCCAGGTGATAACACTGGACCAGGACATGGCAGGCCTCCCACTCCTCCTCCTCCTCCTCTGGGAGAGGATTCAGAATCTTCAGGTGAACAGATGGAAAAACCTGTTCCCAGTCGACCACCCTCCCCTCCTCCACCTTCTCCTCAACCACCAGGATCAGGAATGCCATCTGGCCCAGATAATAGTATAGGATCAGGAGAGCCACAGCAACCTAGGCCACCAATGCCACCACCACCACCAATAGGGGGACATGAAATGCCCCAACATCCTCCAGGGGGGCCAGGAATGCCCCCTATGTCAGGATCAGGACTGGAAGACACACCCAAACCTCGTCCACCTTCTTCTCCAGGTCCTGAGAGACCAGGGGAACCAGGAGATGGACCACAAAGTCAGGATCAGGACTGGAAGACACACCAGACCTCGTCCACCTTCTCTCCAGGCCCTGGGAGACCAGGGAACCAGGAGATGGACCACAAATGTCAGGATCAGGACTGGAAGAACACCCAAACTCGTCCACCTTCTCCACCAGGCCCTGGGAGACCAGGGGAACCAGGAGATGGACCACAATGTCAGGATCAGGACTGGAAGACACACCCAAACCTCGTCCACCTTCTCCTCCAGGCCCTGGGAGACCAGGGGAACCAGGAGATGGACCACAAATGTCAGGATCAGGACTGGAAGACACACCAAGACCTCGTCCACCTTCTCCTCCAGGCCCTGGGAGACCAGGGGAACCAGGAGATGGACCACAAATGTCAGGATCAGGACTGGAAGACACACCCAAACCTCGTCCACCTTCTTCTCCAGGCCCTGGGAGACCAGGGGAACCAGGAGATGGACCACAAATGTCAGGATCAGGACTGGAAGACACACCAAGACCTCGTCCACCTTCTCCTCCAGGCCCTGGGAGACCAGGGGAACCAGGAGATGGACCACAAATGTCAGGATCAGGACTGGAAGACACACCCAAACCTCGTCCACCTTCTTCTCCAGGCCCATGGGAGACCAGGGGAACCAGGAGATGGACCACAATGTCAGGATCAGGGACTGGAAGGACACACCAAGACCTCGTCCACCTTCTCCTCCAGGCCCTGGGAGGACCAGGGGAACCAGAGAGATGGACCACAAATGTCAGGATCAGGACTGGAAGACACACCCCAAACCTCGTCCACCTTCTTCTCCAGGCCCTGGGAGACCAGGGGAACAGGAGATGGACCACAAATGTCAGGATCAGGACTGGAAGACACACCAAGACCTCGTCCACCTTCTCATCCAGCCCGGGAGACCAGGGGAACAGGAGATGGACCACAAATGTCAGGATCAGGACTGGAAGACACACCAAGACCTCGTCCACCTTCTCCTCCAGGCCCTGGGAGACCAGGGGAACCAGGAGATGGACCACAAATGTCAGGATCAGGACTGGAAGACACACCCAAACCTCGTCCACCTTCTCCACCAGGCCCTGGGAGACCAGGGGAACCAGGAGATGGACCACAAATGTCAGGATCAGGACTGGAAGACACACCCAAACCTCGTCCACCTTCTCCTCCAGGCCCTGGGAGACCAGGGGAACCAGGAGATGGACCACAAATGTCAGGATCAGGACTGGAAGACACACCAAGACCTCGTCCACCTTCTCCTCCTGTACCACCACATGGTACACCACCAGGAAAACCAGGACCAGGGGGACCAGGAATGCCCCCACCTCCTCCAGGCCCACCAGAAAGACCAGGGGGCCCAGGAATGCCTCCCATGTCAGGATCAGGACTAGAAGACAGACCCAAACCTCCTCCTCCAGGCAGACCAGATGGCACACCAGGAAGACCAGGGGGACCTGGAATGCCCCCACCACCACCAGGCCCAGGAAGACCAGGAGGGCCAGGGGGACCAGGGATGCCTATGTCAGGATCAGGACTGGAAGACACACCAAAACCTCGCCCTCCTTCTCCTCCAGACAGACCAGATGGCACACCAGGAAAACCAGGACCAGGAGGACCTGGAGATGGTACACCAACAATGTCAGGGTCTGGAGCTCCTCCCAAGCCACCTGGTCCGCCTGACACTACACCAGGGAGACCAGGAGAACCAGGGGGACCAGGAGATGGAACACCAGGGAGACCAGGGCCAGGGGGACCAGGAGAACCAGGGGACAGTTCAGTGGTCGAGACTACGGTCAATCAGAGTAAGTCACCCTTTCATACCCACTGGCACATGTTTGCTACTCAAAACCATCCCTGCAGACTACTCACTGCACATGTATGGAGGGGACATAGCCCTCACCCCAGAGCAGCAGGCGACACTGGAGGCCACGTCTAATCAGATCAGCCCCTTTGCCCTCCAGCATGCAGTCGTCAGGAGCGAGCAGTTCCTCTGGGAGGATGGAAAAGTCTACTACATCTTTGATTACAGCCTTAGTAAGGAGAATAGACCCTTACTGTCAGTCCACTTTAAACCAGCAAGTTGCAAACACTCTTCTTTACCCTCACCCTTCCTTCACAGGTGAGTATGCAAGAGAAGCCATTCTGGAGGCCATGGATGCCTACATGGAACAGACCTGTATCACTTTTGAAGAGAGGACCACTCAGGAAGACTATGTCAGGTTCTTCAGTGGAGACGGGTTAGTTGGACACTTTGCTGCACTGGAAATATAACAGAAGTCTATTCTCCGACTTATTCTCATGTTATGTGCCTCATTCACTCCCACTGCCATTGCAGGTGCTGGTCATACATAGGTAGAGTGAGTGGACCTCAGGACATATCAATTGGACGGGGCTGTGAGTATAAGGGGATTGTGATGCACGAGATATTCCATGCTCTGGGACGGTGGCATGAGCAGAGTCGACCTGACCGCGAACTCTTCGTCAGGATCAACGATGATAACATTGCATATGGTGAGCCCCTCGACACAGTAACTCACTACTCATCAGTATATTATGTAGCTGCTTCAGAAACAGTAACCAGCAGTGAAATTGATACTTAATAGGGTTTTAAGTAAGTCAGAGATGGGTCTGGCAGCAGTTGAGTGGCTCCATAACACGATGCTAGAATATGTTTTATCCCCACTGGTGTCTTTGTTCTAGGTACCGAGAGTAACTTTGACGTGGTGAGCACATCCTTCGCCACAACTCAGGCCATCGCCTATGACTTTCGGTCTCTGATGCACTATGATGCGTACGCCTTCACTCGCAATGGGAAGCCCACCATTGTGCCTCTGGACTCCGGCATCTCTCTGAACAGTCTGGGCCAGAGGGACGACCTCTCAGACAACGACCTGCAGCACGTCAGAACACTCTACTGCGGAGGAGGTAAGTGGTAGTAGTTGAACCGCAATGTGCATCTGTTCACTTGAAGAGCTATAGATTATTAGTGGAACCTCCGATAAGGGACCTTCCGAGAAAAGGATGACCTCTCTACAAAGGACACTTGTTTCAACCCCATGCTACTAATTTAGCGTATTATTTGACCTCAGAGATAGGGATGACCTCTTTACAAGGGACAAAATCGTTGGCCCCATAGTGTCCCTCGTTTGGAGGTTCCACTGTAGTCACGACACCAGTGATAATGTATTAGCTTCAAGATGCTCGTTATAAAGGTGTGAGGGTTTTAATGTGTGTTCTTTATCTCTCCCTTCCTCCCCTGTACCACATGCTGTGAGACAGACTCAGGAGGTAGTTGGAGCGAATGGGGTGAGTGGACAGCCTGCAGTCAGAGCTGCAATGGTGGCAGCAGGTCCAGAGATCAGGGAATGCCAAGGAGGCTCAGACTGTGAGGGAAGCAACATTGACAAAGAGCAGTGCAACACCGAGCCCTGTGCTGGTGAGTGTAGTGTCCACCCTTATTGTAGTCCAGGGCTGGTCCTGTTAGCACACACTTGGCTCATCTGTTCAGCCATTCAACCCTTACTTGTCACAGTTCGACTGTATTATTCCACTAGTGTATCATGTCTATCAGCTCTTTGTCTGTGTACAATGCACCCTACATAAGAGATGAATGGTATGGTTCCACACTCAACTGTTCCACAAGAGGTGTAACGTCTAGAATGCTTTGCAATTAAGAACACAATGTTAAAATGTCTTGCCAGTGTTGGATATTGACTAGTGTTGTTGGATATTGACTTGTGTTGTCCTATAATGCTGTTCCACTAGTGGAGGCTACATGGAGTGGCTGGAGCAGCTGGAGTGAGTGTACGGCCAGCTGTGGGGGAGGCAGGAGGACCAGGAGCAGAACCTGCATCGGAGGAAACACTTGTGTCGGCAGACAGACTGAGTATACTGACTGCAACACCGACTCCTGCCCTGATGGTACAAGAAACAAGTATATAAGGCCATACACCCAGAGCCACCAATACCACATTTACCACTGGCATCTGTCTTATAGTATATACCTCCCAGACACCTTAATTTTACCCCTCCCACCAGAGACACCCTGCAGTTCCCCAGACACTGAGACTGGGACTGCTGGGAACAATGATGATGTGTGTCGATTAGTAACTGCTATTGCTTTGTCTGTCTGTCTGTCTGTGTGTAGGTTCCACCTGGGCAGAGTGGGGAAGCTGGAGCAGGTGCAGTCAGACGTGTCAGGGAGGGACAAGACTGAGGAGGAGACAGTGCAGTAATGGCAACGACTGCTCTGGCTCCAACGTCGAGGTCAGTACTGTAACTCTGACACACCTTGTGACGGCAGTAAGTTATTTTCTCACCTTCACAAAACAGACAGAGTCTCATGCAACACTGCTTTACAAAAAATGTGTGCCTTGCTATTGTTTTTTTATTACAACGGCCTCCAGTTTGTACACATAAGGATCAGGCATTGTCTATACGTGCTTGTAGGTATCATCAATACTGCATCTTGACTTCCCTCTCTGTGTGCAGGTGTGTCAATGGCAGAGTGGTCAGAGTGGAGTGAGTGCACTCATCCATGTGGGAATGGGACTCAGTTCAGGAGCAGGGGATGCAGTGACGGAGCCTGTGAGACTGAGAGCCAGTCCTGCAACACACACGACTGCAACCCAGAGCCAAGTCTGAGAGGTGAGCAGGTTGTAACGCTGTATACACTATATCGAAATAGATATACACTTTGTACGGTGTATTATACACACACTATAGCGAAGTATGTTGAACAGTCTTGATGAATATACCTAATGTAGAATGTAGCGTACACTGATATTAAGAATACTGAGCTATGCATGCTTGATTGTTAACCTGTCCCGAATGCTGCCGTGCCAGGAGTGGAACATGTGGGGTGCTACTGGGTGCCCCCCATCTACAGCAGCAACCTAGTGTTCCTGGAGGGGACCACAGAGGACCTCAGTGACAATCCCTGGGAGAGGGAGGACCCTGTCAGCAAATGTGGAGCAGCTGCCCAGCTCTACAACTTTAACGTATTTGCTCTGGCTGTTGGTTTCTGTATCTCGGGCTCCAGCAACCTCCAGCTGTATCAGTCGTTTGAGACTGGCTTCTGCGAGGGAGGAGTCGGTGAGACCTTCCACTCCATGGGAAATGATGATAATTCTGACCGGGCTGAATATAATATACCTGCACTAAGGGCTGGGTGTAGCTAGTTGTGTGTTGTTTGCTAGCTTTTTGACTATGACTTGGGGTCTCGTCGTTGTTTACAATTGTGGACAAGAAGGGACTTTGGAGGAGTAACTAAAAGAGCTGTTTCTTTTATCTTAAGTTCAATCTTTGAGTTCTGTGTACTGTACTAATGTTTTGCTTTGCCTTTGCCTTTGCCTGGTTGTTGAAATATTATGCACATAGCTACAAATTGTTATACATTTCCACTGAACCCATTCTGTTGTGGTCTATCGACAGGAGGATATTACTCCCGCTGGATGGCAATGGATGTCTATCTCATATCTGATGCTCAGAGTTTCCGTGACTCTACCACTACTGCCAGTCCCACTACTGCCAGTCCCACCACTGCTCCCAGAAGTGACTCCACATCGCCCGAGACCCCAGGAGTGGAGGGGAGAAGCGGAGGCTCTCCTGTGACTGCAGCACATCTTCCTAGTCTACTCCTGTCATTGTTTGTCATAGTTACTGTAGTACTGGTTCTATGAGACGAACTCTTTGAGTGTTTATAATAAATAGATGGTGTCTTTATCTTGTCTTTAACATGGGAAGTTGATTGGAAGCGGTTAAGATTATATTATTTATGAAAATTTTATGTGTACGTTCAGTGGTGGACTCGAAGCTCGGAGAGAACCAATGTTGATTCTCAGGCTATAATAAAAAGAAGGGTAGGTGTGGAGGACGACTAAAAAGCTCGGAGTAATTATTATTAATGTATGCCAGCTATTAGTGCATAGCTGATTCGAATCGACCAATTAGATTTGTTAGTACGAGGTTCCTGATTTCTCATATGAACCTCGTGAGCTAACAAAAGTAACATGAAAACATGATATGAAACCTTGTTTTTTCTGTTGATTTTGAACAAGTTAAACAGCATTTCATATAAGAAATGTATCCCGAAAAACATGATCTGTACAAAATGTTGATCAAAATAACTGATATCTTGATTTTCTTTTTCCACGAGACAGTTTTCTGTGTCTGCTTTGAGCCCATCTCCCTCCTTGCCATGTATATACATAGTAGATAGCCAGGCAGCTCATGCCCGCCACAAACCACCGCACGCAAATAAGGGGGTGGGGCTCCGCGAGCGAGTGCGCGCGACAAAGCTACTAAGTCGACGGCGAACGCCTTCGGTATAGCCGCCCGCACAGCGCCTGAATTCGCCTCTCTCTGATTGCGATGGTTCGCGCAGGTCTCCTGTCGCGTTTCTTCGGATGAGTGGCGGAGAACAGTCCCGCAGCGGGAGTAGCTAGAGTGGCGGAGCAGCGTATCCTAGCGTTCGGCGTTCAATAGTCCCGCACGAGATGACGGTCTCGCGCTCTCGTCTCTTTCTCGCATCTTTCAAATTCCCTGTGCTTGGAAACGCAGTGCGCGTATACGGAGCTGATTTGCTCTGCACTAAACATGTTATGTACTCCGTATACTCGGGACATACCGGATTTCAATGAACCCTCAAGCCCTCCGCGTAGTGCCCTCCGCGTAGTGCCCTCCGCGTAGTGCCCTCGCTGCGCTCGGGACACTACAAACGCGGAGGCACTCGGGTTCATTGAAATCCGGTATGTCCCTCGCACGTAGTACATAACATATATATATTGGCCTTCCCTCTCCCCTCCCCCCACATATAATCCCAGTTGTGTGCAAAATTAAAAAATTTACAGACTGTGTCAGTGAGCTAATTGTCTCCACACCAGTGTAGCAATGGTAGTTGTTGTTGAAGGCACTTACTCTGTTGAATGAGTGCCTGAATGGGACAGCATTGTCCACTGATGTTCGCAACTATACAGTGCTATGTGCCAATCAAGGGACTGCTTATATCAAACACTATATCACTAAACCAACACACACACACTTATTTCGTCTATGGATGTCACAACAAGGCTTTTGCCAGAGGCTGTGGTGGCTTTTTCGGAGGGCCAGTCTCAGGAGTGTACTCTGGTTTCTTAGTGGGGCTCTTGATAACCACTGGTAGATAGAAACATGCCTTCTGGTCTCCACTCGCATCCTCCAACATCCACTTGGCGGTCACCGACACCTGCATCAATAAAAAGTCGCTCATTCATTGTGACAAAAACAAGGATTAGGTGTCTACATCTTGCCAGTAGGTCTTGATAAAGATGTTCAGTTTCATCTTGTATTGCTTATTGAATTGGAGGGGGCAGGAGACGTAGGTACAGAGGTCACTGCTCTCCAGTGAGAAATCAATACATGAACCATACAATTCTCCACATAGCTTCAACAGTAAACTCTCAAAGTATTCGTCTGAACCGAAAACAATATTGCACTCTGTAAGAAACACACGCAGGGATACATTAGCTGTAAGTGTTACTTGCCTGCGGTGAATACTACTGTGACAGAAACATTCTCCCCCTTGGTGAAGTAGCATGGGAGAGAGCAGCAGTTATTCACTTTCACCGAGTCAACTGATATTCCATTGGAGGAACCTGAGAGCATGGCTAATGAGCGCCTTCCACTCAGCGTTAGGACTTACCGGACGAACCACAGTATCGCCATGGAGCGCTACATGAAGCATTGGAATCACTGGCAGTGCTCAAGGCCTGGATTAGTGCGAGAAAACCACACATCCGTAAAATAGACATCGTTGAACTTGGTTTTATTGGGCGCGCATGCGCAAATTCGTGCGGGCAAATGCAAGCAAATAAGTACGGTGGCTTATTAGGGCCACAAATACCATCGCAAAACTTCCGTTGCAGATACTTCCATTCTAGTAACTTCCGTTCTAACACTCACTGCTAAATCTAGCTAGCTAAAAGTTCTAGCTGGCGGGATAGCTGAGGTAGTGTTGCGGCATAATCATACGTATAGGTTAGACGCTGAGCCGCAGGAACTACGCTATTTAGTGAGCCGAGGAGCCCTGAGCTGTCGGCGTCCCGAGCGCAGCGAGGGCGCTACTAAGGGCTCCGAGGCTCACTAAATCACGTAGTTTCCCAAGGCGACGCGTCTAACCGGCTTAGACTACAGCGCAAGTCCGTCCCGCTGCAGTGTCCGTTGTAGGCGTTGCTGCCTTCGGGATCGCGCCGCCCGGCCGTTTGTATGCGTTTTTCCCTGTACGCTTTCTCTAGCGTCTTCCTAGCTCTCTAGTAGTCATGCGCTGCTGCTAGAAGAGCCTGTTCCTGATTTCTTCGTGGGAAGAACCTCTCCAGAAGCTCGGTTCACCGTCCGCGCGCGTGGCGTCTTTTCGAATTGAAGGCGTGGTTGCCGGGGCTACGAATAGTTACCGCGGAAGAGGTCACTAACAAAATTAGTCACCGCTAAACTCGCAATCTGATTGGTCAATTGCGTGTTACCGTAGTCTAAGTATAGGTTAGATGCGGAGCCGCGGGAACTACGCGATTTAGTGAGCCGAGGGCCCTGGGCTGTCGCGGCGTACCGAGCGCAGCAAGGGCGCTATATACAACCAGGGCCCCGAGGCTCACTAAATCGCGTAGTTCCCAAGGCAACGCATCTAGACTACATCGCTAGCAACGCACAGCAACGCACGCTGCATAGGGCTTACTGGGTCGGAGCTTTTTGCTGAGGACGAACTGGAAGTAGACAGGCTATTTGCAGCTGTTAGCAGCCAGTTCGAGTAGGCGCAACAACGACTATACCAGCAAGGCAGTAGAGAGTGTTTGTTCTAGGCGGCACGGCTCGCTAACGCGAAAGTAGGCGGGGCCTCTGCGTGCGGGTCTGGCTCGAGCTGTAGCTAGTCATGCACCGCTTCCTACTAGAAAACCCAGTACTTGTGAGAAAACATCTCCAGAAGCTCCGTTTGCCTTCCGAACGCACGGCGTCTCTCCAATTGAAGGCGCGGTTGCCATTACGCGCAAGAAAAGTGCCGCAGGGCTGCGAAATAGTTACCTCTGAACTCGGAATCTGATTGGTCAGTTGCGTGTTACTGTAGTCTAAAATGTATTATGAAAGTGGTGTGAATTAAATGTGCCACTGCGTGATTTATCCTCTTATTATCAGATCCTAGAGTATGTCAATTCTGCTCAGATGAAAGTTACTTATATCCAGGAAACATTTCTTGTATTACTTGTTCCAGACATGATTCATGGGTTAAAATTAGTGTACACTTGTAGCTCAATGTTCCATAAGTTAGATAATGCTGTGTTGTTCCTGAGATCTACCCGTTGGGACAAGGTTTCAGAAAGTTGTTCCTAGTATAAACTTTGTTATCCATGACTTCCAACTTCCATTTTTAGCTGACTTCCATTCTGAACCAACTTCCAAGTTCAATTCTGTTCGATTCTAAGCTAAGCTGAAACACCTCGTTTGATCCAGAGAACCTAGAGGGAAAATACTGCTTTGCTGTTTGTGGTAGCTAGCTACACAAACAAGGACCCCCGTGCTTTTGTCTGAAGTCACAGTATAGATGTTAGCCACACCAAAAGCTAATCCAGTGGAATTTCCCTGAAACATCAATGAACATGAAGTCAGTGATCTGCACTATCCGTTTTTTTCCAGATATTTAGTGCATCTTTACAGTAGCTATTATACAATATAGCCTCATTCCCAGGCTCTCTCTCCACTCCCTGCGAACCATGTACGACCTTTAACCCATGAATTATGGCGAGGCGAACAGAGTAGCTAATGAGAGTACTCATGCATGACCCTGCAACAGTACCTCAGCTATCCCGCCAGCTAGAACTTTTAGCTAGCTAGATTTAGCAGTGAGTGTTAGAACGGAAGTTACTAGAATGGAAGTATCTGCAACGGAAGTTTTGCGATGGTATTTGTGGCCCTAAAAAGCCACCGTAATTAAGAGTATGGCCCGAACAGCATAATTAACCCTCGGTGCGCATGCGCAGCGAGGGTTACAGTAGTTACCCTCGGCGCGCACGCGCAGCGAGGGTACTGTAGTTAACCCTCGGCGCGCATGCGCAGCGAGGGTTACTGTAGTTGGGTTTGTCTGTCTGTTACTCTCAATCTCACTTCTCGAGTGTTTGTTCGTCTCACAAAGGATATGATCTACTTAACGGGCAATGAAGGTCAGAAATTTCGAACGGTTTTCTCTGAAAGTGCTCCGTTGCAAAGCTAGAGCGCTTCCAGCATTGTATGGCTAATGCCGGTAGTCGCCATTTTATCGCTGGTGGATAATGCGCATGCGCTTATATTTAGCACAGGCTTACCTCGACCGGGTCCGCTTGCTCTGTCTATCTTGAAGGCACAAGAAGTCATAACGAATGGCGTGTATCGACTCTCGCGTGCTATCTACTACTGTAGCTAGCCCGTGTCAGACTCTCTGCGAGCTACTTCGCCGAGGGTCTGCACTTTAGTGCTTTTCATTACCCTCGGCGCGCATGCGCAGCGAGGGTACTGTAGTTGATTGGTTTGTCTGTCTGTTACTCTCAATCTCACTTCTCGAATGTCTGTTCGTGTCACAAACGATACAACCTACTTAACCGGAAATGAAGGTCAGAATTTGGAACTATTTTCTCTGAAAATGCTCCGTTGCTAAGCTAGAGCGCTTCCAGCATTGTATGGCAAATGCCTGTAGTCGGCATTTTATCGCTGGCGGTTAATGCGCATGCGCTTATATTTAGCACAGGACCGGGTCCGCTTGCTCTGTCTATCTTGAAGGCCACAACGAGTGTCGTGTATCGACTATCGCGTGCTATCTACAACTGTAGCTAGCCCGTGTCAGACTCTCTGCGAGCTACTTCGCCGAGGGTTTGCACTTTAGTGCTTTTTATTACCATCGGGGCGCATGCGCAGCGAGGGTACTGTAGTTGGGTGTGTGTGTGTCTGTTACTCTACATCTCACTTTTCGAATGTTTGTTCGTCTCACAAACGATATGACCTACTCAACGGGCAATGAAGGGCAGAAATTTGTGGGGTTTCCTCTGAAAATTCCCCGTTGCAAAGCTAGAGCGCTTCCAGCATTCTATGGCTAATGCCGGTGGTCGCCATTTTATCGCTAGCGGATAATGCGCATGCGCTTATATTTAGCACCGACCGGGTCCGCTTGCTCTGTCTATCTTGAAGGCACAAGAAGTCACAACGAATGGCGTGTATCGACTCTCGCGTGCTATCTTACTGTAGCTAGCCCGTGTCAGACACTCTGCGAGCTACTTCGCCGAGGGTTTGCACTTTAGTGCTTTCATTGGGTCTGTCTGTGTGTCTGTTACTCTTCATCTCACTTCTCCAGTGTTCTTTCGTCTCACAAAGGATACCATCTACCCAACGGGCGATGAAGGTCAGAAAACTTGCGGGGTTTTCTCTGAAGCTGCTCCGTTGCAAAGCTAGAGCGCGAAAAAGCCAATATGCAAATACGCCGCTTTATACCGCGGTCTGATCGATCCGCGTGCTCTGCGTACCTCGGAGGCACCGGACGATGCAACGCAGGGCGTGTATCGCCTCTCGTATGCTATCTAGTAGTTAGCCCGCGTCAGACTCTGCGCGAGCCTGCAAGAGACCACGAGTAACAGCTAAAACTAAACCCAGCCCATCAATTAGTGGTCCGGCGCATGCGTTTACTTACGCGGGCGCGTCACAATGCGCGGGTTTGCACTTCAGTGCTTTTCACGGTACACCCGTTATACAACAGTAGCTGACCAATAGGACTCTTCAAAAACACTCTGCAGAATGCACTTCTCTGTTTCTA